>CM037855.1:58295910-58361759 GCA_021234595.1 Delia radicum | reverse complement strand
TGATAACACGGCATGACATAGAAAAAATTAATAGCGATCTGACCGTTTTTTACAGTTTTAGAGAATTAGAAAGCTTAATGAACAATAGACGCAAATAATTACACTTGTAAGTGTTTTTAGAAAATGCAATTAATGGGAAATATTTTGACAAAAAAAATATATATTTGCATATGGCTTATACTACATATTTGCGATTTTTCAAAAAATTTTATATGGCAGCAAAGCTTTCTAAGTTGACCCCAGAGTCAAACTTTTGGTCTAATAATTTGGCACCAGTGGGCTTGTATCAACCTCAGTCTATCTCAATCTGCCCTCTTTTTATTTGTTCGTAAACTAGCACCGAGCAAATGAAAACATGTTGCAGAAATTTAAAAATTTAAATTAATTTTAATCATATTTTTGAATAATGATTTAATAAAATGTTAATTTAAAATTTTAACAATAAAATAAGCAAGATAAAATTGAAATACATGTAATGTTAGTATAAAATAATAAATTATAAGCAAAATAAAAGTCAGTGTTTTAAACAACAATTTTGTATCGACATGTTGCAATTATTTTTCAGTGTAAAACAATGCTTTCATTACATCGCTCGAGTTCAGTTGGTAAGCATAAAAACGCTGTGTACGGTAGCTTCTCTATTTGTATATACTCTATTTGTATATACAGTGCCCACCACATCTAAAAAATGTTGTAAAATTGAATCAAAAAAGTTTCCATTTGCAAAAGTTATCGTAATATAATAATTTTTTCAGGTACAATAACCCTCTTGCCGGCAAGCGCCGTCACCAGACGGGGTATTTTAAATTGGCCATAAATGATCCAAATGAGTGTTTTATAATAAATTAAGCTATGATACTAAACACAAAGTAAGATTGTAGCTTAAACTTCTCAGAAAAGCTCTAATTTTGTCCAAGTACATATAGGATATCATACCGTAAAGGACATCGTCTTAAATGGAAAACGTACACTGAGAAAATTCTCTGCATGATATCAATGAATTTTATATTATATCTATGAAATGTCACTGGAACTCGTCCATTGATTTTTTATTTAATTAATGCAGTTTTTCATGAAATGGAATGAAAAATTTAATTTTATTTACTAAAAATTTTATACAACTAATGAAAAAGTTTCATTAAAAACAGTTTCATTAAAACTATGAGACCTTTTTCATGAAGTCTGAGAAATTTTTCATTCATATTGTGAAAAAACTTCATCAGTTTAATGAAAAATTTTCATTAAAACTCGTCTAAGAAATTCCATCTGTGTATGGACGGATTTATATAAAATTTGGCAGAAAGATTATTTTTAGTAGTATTAACAAATCCTTTCAATCAATATATGTTGAAGTTAAGGTTAGGAGGACAAAAAGGGTAATTTTTGGACTGTAGTTATATATTGATAAAAGGAATAATTTATGCCTAAACTTATCATTATTATGAATTAGTTTTTGAGATTCGCTTTTAACCTGTTTTGGCCCATATCGCGTAAAATAGGCAACGAAAAAAATGTTGGTAGAACATATTGTTTATTTTTCGTGCCAAACAAGTGGCATAAGATTCATTGCAAAAAAGCTTTGGCCGGTTTGAGGCTTAAATTAAAAATTAAAATACTTAAATAATAAAAAACTAAAACTGTAAAATACATACATTTCTACAGTTTTTTATTATTTTCGTAATTTAGTTTTTAATTTAATGCAGCTGAAAAAATTATTATATTACGATAACTTTTTCAAATGGAAACTTTTTTTGATTCAATTTTTGCAACAAAATTTTGTAGATGTGCCCACATATTATTCCAAAAGTATGAGTCTGGGGGTCAACTTAGAATGCTATGCTGAAAAATCACGAACATATAGTATAAGCCGCTATATGCAAATACATTTTTTTGTCAAAATGTTTCCCATTACTTGGCTCTTTTTAAAAAACTAGCACTTATTTAAGTCAACTGATTATTAAGCCTTCATATTCGCTAAAACTGTAAAAACCTTCATAAAACGTCAAGCAGTGGCTTAAATATAAAGGTCTTGTTATTTAATTTCATCATAACAAAATTAGTTTGATTGTTTTTGAAAAGTTTTAAATGCAAAAAAACTAAATTCTAAACCTCCAAAATTTAAAGAAATTTTTCACGAAATCTGTACCACTGATCAAAAAATTAAGTATACCAATGAAATCAGCATGCCCGAAATATATATAATTGATGGTCAGATCTTTATTAATTTTTAAAAACTAACATTTTTTCCTAATATGTAATGAATTTTATTGGAAGAAATCGAAAACAGTTACTCGGTTTGTTGAACAGCTAGAAAATACGTGTGTAGTATATTGAATATTGGATATCTAAGTAACAAGAAAAAGTAGTAAGAGTATTCCTTGCTCCGGTAAAAAGTGCAATTTGACCGACTTATCCATGAGATCCTGGCTTAAAAAAAGTAATTGCTGAATAAATCGCTAAATCGTATAGGAAACACATTTAAAGTGTTTCTTAATTATACGCGAACACAAAAAGAATAATCGAGCTGCTTCTAAAACGTAAAAAGTAACCTTACTTCATCAATTTACAAATTTGGTCAAACTAGTCAAAAAGCCATTATTTGTAACATCGAAGATTAGTCATATTTAATCTAAGATGTCAATAAATGGCAGGGAAAGCACTTTTTTGAGGGAGATAACTTTACTAATGATAAAATTTAAAATTTGGACCAAACTATTGTAATATTCAAATATCCAAAAATCCAATCAACAATTTTAAAAAGAAGCTTAAAAATCCTAACATTGATATTTTCAATAGCTATGAACAAAGTACGTCCAAACTGCCTCAAAATTAAATGAATTGGGTCAATTTTTTCTTTAAAAGTAAAACTGACTTTAAGTTCGCGTTAGAAAAGACTACAAAGTTTTCTGTTTTGTTGCAATTTCAATCCGCAAACGTTAGTTCGGAGTATTTTATTGGCAATATGAGTTAAAAAGCATCAGTATCAATAAAATAAGCACATAGGGGTAAAAATTCGACGTATTACTGAAAGTCGTTTGAAATGTTAATTTCGTGGAGACTAAAGTTGAAATTAACAGTTGAGGTAAATGTATCGTTCAGGAAGATTATCAAATTCAATTTGTAGTTTAAAAAACGTATAAAAATTTTAAAAGGTAAAAACTTATAAAATGGGACAAGGAATTTATCTAAATTATAATTTAAAAAGGAACAAGGTCCGCGAAGTACATAAAATGCCATTAAAAGTAGTCAACACGCTGCAAGAGTATTCAAAAAATTACTGATATATGTCGTTATGTATAACTTAAATACGTACAAAAGAATTTTACTGTCTTATTTTATGAAAAAGCTAATCTTCCAGGCCAAAACCCAGTTGCTTTTTTCGACACCTGAAAAATGTGCTTATTCCAGCGGACATCATACTGAATTTTTGTACCCAGAACATCAAGAGTATCCAATTCTTCAATACCAATACCACCCAATTAAACAGTAGACAACGTTAAATCCACCACCCTTTGGGTTAACATACAACATTGGGTCTTGCGTACATTGAAATCATGCCCAGGACCCGTATTTTCATTTGAAATACTCTCTTATCTAGTAGAGCACATCCGTTTATAATCGGTTGTCCAGTGAATCGCATAGCGCATTAGTACTATTTCCTGTCACCTATAATGCAAAGAAATTCAAATCAAATATTCACAAACACTACTCCCTCTTTCCTCCTTCCCATAACCTATTTTCCTAATATCAACACAATGTACTGCATTAGTAGGGGGCATCCTCTGAGTGTTGGTCTAACGTAAACAAAAAATCAGTTAATATATTCCCAATTTTCTATAACAATATTATAAAAACCAGAGTTGCCAACAAATATACCACAAATTATTTTTGATATATCCGGATACAAATGTTGACCCAAGGATTAAGTATATTATAGAGCATAAATATAAATTCTTAAAATACAATTTTTTAAATAGTTTTTAAATAGCCCATGCGAATTTTTGAGGTTTTTAAAAACCTTGCCCTTTTTTTTGATATATTTCATAGAATGCTTGTCACAGAATAACTTATTGGTTGGACTTAATAAGGTTCTTTTGCTTTAAGCAAGGTCGTAAAAATCATTTATATGTATTGTACTAATACATAATCGCATTGTTATGCAATTTTCAGCATACTTTTGCAGCATGTTGGCTACTTTTAGCACTGTTTTTTTCACTTCGAGGACTACGTGCTTCTAAAAATTATAATCAAAATGAATTCATTGTTCAATTCAACTTTAATGTTTTTCATGAACAGTAAATTTACTTTAACATTCAATTTAACCTTTAATCGTCATGGAATTATACTTTCAACACGATTTTTGATAAGGTGTTAAATTTGTACCCAGGTGTGTTTATTTTAGGCGCTATTTTTATTTTTTCACTCAACAGAAATAGAATAACACATTCTAAGCGATACGGATTACTATTTACTCATATTGCCAATGAAATAGAATACGCCGAATTATCCACATATTTTCATATATTCCCAATTTTCCGTTTGATTTTGAAATTAGACTTTTTTAGTTTTTTCGAATTTTTATATTATACGCAGCGAAAACGTGTTAGGTTTTTGGCCCAATTATGGTCTAAAAAACATTTTCCACAAAAAAAAAAAAAAAATATAAAAAAATAATACTTTCAATTCAATCACTTTGATTGAAATGTCCAATATACTTTGTCCGATTTTTCCATTTGAGTCACTGTATGTACATATTTGCTTGAACGAATGTAATTGTTAGAGTTAGTATATGAAGGGAAACATGATTACATGTATTTACCAAGTTTAAAATTATATTTCAGTTTCTATAACATATTTATTTCCTTGGTTTGTAAGTAAAATATTTGGCCCAGAAGTTGTTGACTCGAGCGTTGAACTGTCCAACTGTTTGGGAGGCTTTGGTGCTTTTCCTTTATTATGAATGTATGTTTTATTATAGGAGCTATTAATAGACGTTGTCGACGACATAGAATCTTTGATATTTTCACGAAAATCATTTTCAATTTCCTTTAAACTAACACGCATTTCATTTAAATTTATGTTTGCATGTGTTAAGTCAACATTTTGCTCAGCTTTAGGCATTTTGACGTTATCATCGTCAGTCAAAATATCATTAGAAGCATTAGAGTTTGTCTCAAAAAATTCATCACTCTGTTCTAAATCTTCTGTATCTATGAATTCTTCAAATATCAGAGCGACTGTTGTATCTGTGTTGTGATAAGAAGATTCACTTTTGGTGAATTGAATATCTGATGTTTGATTTTTAATGTTGTTATCATATTTTAAAGAAGTTTGACTATTTGACGACTCAAAATTGTATTTATTGAGCTCACTTGCACCTAATTCGATGTGCTGATCCATCACCTTGTTATCGCGAGAAAATGGTGAATATAAAATAAAAAAATCGATTATTTGAGAGGCTACATTTTTTGAAACAGATTCTTTAGGCCGCACAGTGGCAGAAAGTACCTATCCAGTACACAAAAAAACTATCTAATCTTTATAAAATTTGTGGGAGACTACTCTAGAGCAAATGTCCTAAAAGTCATAGAGGATAAACGTTACGGAATGCCATAGCCCTGCAAGTTTTTCTTTTGTTAATGGATTTTTATCTTTTTATTTCTTGATATTTGTAGTCTTGACTGTTATATCAAGATAGTGTATACACACATATTTATGAAAATGAGATTAAAACCTTCATTGATTTTCGTCCAATGTAATACTTCATAAATATGATGAAGCTGTTTAATAAAAGCTCAAATTGATGACAAGCTTTATCATATTTATGAAATATTTCATCAATCTGAAAAATTGTTATAGCTTTTCAAGAAATGTTTCTTTAATATTATATGACACTTTATAAAGATGATAAAGCAAATTCATAAATTTTTATGAAATGAAAAATTTTCTTTCTTAGCGTAAAGGCTGCAGCCAATGACGAAAACTTAATTTTAATACATTTTTTTAAAACACAATATTTTTGCAACTGTAATTCAGAATATATCAATTAAAACTCAAAATTTCAAATTGAAATTTAGAAACTATCAATTGATATTAATTTTTATTAAAAATCAGAAAAAAATAGAATTTTCATTTGGAATTTAAAAACATTAATTGAGAACAAATCAACTGATTACAATTTCTGACTTTCATTTGATGATATGATAGTTTTGACGTTATGATAGTAATCTAAATGACAAATTATATTTTCATAATTTCAAATGAAAATTCTGAATTGTATTTGATAGGAAAACAAACAAATTTGTTCACACGGTTTATGCAACTTTTTTATGAAATGTAGAAGATTTATGAAACATATGACATATCTATGAAAACTTCATAATTATGAAGAATAATTAATGACAACGATTTATGAAGAGTTTCATCAATATGATGAAACTTTTTCTCTTAGTGTAGTTGACGTTTTGCTGCACACTAACGAAAGACAATAACAAAATACATGCAACACAAAAACAAAGTGCACTCATCCATGTAGCGGCGAACGTCTTTTAGAAAGGTTAGTGTGTCCCATAATCGTATAGGAAACCCGAAGTAAAACTTACAAGCCAACGCGCATCAAATTTTAAAAGAGGGTTTTTGTCATATATAAGAGGGTATTGAACATAAAAAGGTCCTTATCATTGAAAATCAGGACATTTTGACCATATGTGGTGTATATGTTTTCTTCATGCTACTATTACATATGATTACACTATGTAACAAGATTTTTGTCCCTGGGTTGTAATTGTTATTTCCTAGTCAGTTAGGTCCCAAAAGTATAGAAAACAGCTATTGTCGCAAGATAACTTTGCTTTTGTGACCATGGCAGCGCTTATCTGCGTTTATTTTTATGTTTGTTTGTTGAAAACTGATACACGAGCGCATACAACTTGTTTTCTCTACATTTATGATTTCGTTTCGTGTGTGTTAAAACAACAAAGTCGTCGCAATAAATTTTGCAACGTCGCAATAAATTTTGCAACATTTTTGTGATTTATTGAGAGTTGTTTCTTATTTTATTACAGATAAATTCGTTCAAACATGGCTTCACGAGGCTGCAAGTATCCTGCAGATGCATTTTGTTATATCTGCGGATATTTTATCAAAACAAGAGCGAATAAGTACTCCTTGGAAACAGGTTTTAAAATGTGCGAAGCTTACTATGCTTATTTCGGCATGCCTGTGGGTGATCAAGACAAATCCTGGGAACCTCATTTCGCCTGTGAAAACTGCAAAAGGACTTTGGAAGGTAAGATATTTTAAAACTATATTGCTTTGTTATGAGTAAAATAAATGTTTCTATTAACTTTTTTATTAGACGGTACTTTTCTTTTCTAATTTTTATTTTTTTTTCAGGATGGTACAGGGGGGAAAAAGAGCTATGAAGTTTGCTGTGCCAAGAGTTTGGAGAGAACCCACTGACCATTCAAGCAACTGCTTCTTCTGCATGGTGGACCCTTCCAAACGTCGGACTGGCAAAAAAGCAAGTCAAATCATGTATCCTGACATTCCTTCATCCATGGCTCCAGTTCCACACAGCTCTGGCCTCCCCGTTCCTATTCCTCCAGAGAAAGAGCAGGTGTCTTCCTGTGAGAGCCCTGATTCCAAGAGTGAGGAAGACAATGAAGGTGAAGGATTTAATTTACTAGCTGATAACAAAAACCCATACTATCCCAACCAAAAGGACATGAATGATTTGATCAGAGATCTTGGTCTCACCAAGTCCAATGCTGAACTTTTGACGTCCATACTGATGCAGTGGAATTTGCTGGATCCTAGTGTTAAAGTCTCATGTCAGAGGAAGCGTCACGAACTTTTTTCCAACTTCTTCATCAGCGAAGATGGGCTCTGCTTCTGCCACGACGTGACCGGTCTGTTCGAGGAAATCGGAATTATTAATTCGATAGGAAGGTACAAATTCGCGTCGCACCACCTTCCAGTAGCCGTAGGATTTTAATATTCTACCAATTTAGTCCTCCTGATTATGTAAGGCGTTGGCGTTTTTAGTAAAAAGTTCTCCATACAAACCAAATTTTTAAAATCAAAATTACCAAACGCTAAACTTTTCTTAGCAAATCTAAAACAATTTTGATAAAATATAAGTCTTACTTGACTGTTAAATATTGCAATAATAGTTGTTAAACGTCTAAGACTACGCCATAAGCTTAGTTAAGATAAATATTTAAAATAGTCGATTCTGCAGTCATTTCGCTCATACCCAGCAAAAACTTGGTAATGACAGGTCATTACCGTATTGATTACCAAGTAATGATACGTTATTACTAGGGACAGGTGTGTTTATGCGCCTATAATATGCACTTAAAAATCTTCTAATAAAAAACAATTAAAAAATATTCAACTAACAATTAAAAAATTTCCCATACAAATTGGTGTATATAAGTACAAATTCCTAGTAGCGTCTGGCATATAAAATATAGCGTCATATTTTTCCACCCGACCCTAAAGTTTAATAATATTTAAAATTCACCTCAAATTTTGTTTTCACCTCAAATATTTTTTTCACCCCCAAATATATTTTCACCACATAATTTATTTTTTACATCCAAAAAAAGTGTTTCACCTCAAATTTTTGTTTCACCTCTAACATATTTTTTTTAAATATTTTTTTGATGTGTCATTTGTAAGGTTTCATTGTGGAGGGTATAAACAAAAAATTTGGTAAAACCAAATTTGTACTTGTTTTATTTTATGATTAGCGGATTAAAACAATCTGTTAAAAAAATATTATTTTTCTTGTAGTGTTGTCAAGAGTCATTTAAATGGTTTTATAAAAAGTTACATACATATTTAAATAATCAACTACTTTGCTGAAAATTTTTAAAATGCTGAAGAGGATCAATACTATTTTTAAAAAATTTAAAAAAGTTGTTCCCATAGTAAGCTCTATAAAACGAAAGAAATTTTTTGACGAAATGTGCCATTTTTAACATCTTAAATCGCGTGTCGAAACCCTTTTACCCTTAACAAAAATGTTCGTTATATATTCCGTATTCAAAGTTTCAATACGAATAATGCAATTACTTGAGCCTGAAGGTAAAAACACAGAAATAAATATAATTTGCTTAGCTTTTTTTTAATATATATCTGTGAAAAAATATAGCTTACTCTTAGCGGCTCTCAATATTACACAGTTTTCGACGGAGAGATACTTCCAGATTCAGAAACATCAATTACGGTTAAGAAGTTTGGTTGCAAACAACATGTATGGCAAGCTATTTGTCAATGTGGCAACAAATCATCTTCATTTATAACATGTGCAGAGAAGAGTGCCTAACCCTAGAAAGTTAAACTTGTTCTATGCACGTTAAACATAATCTAGATCTAAAAGACCCATACGTTAATTAAACTTCTGTTGCACAGAAAATAACATTTTATTAGCAAAAATTAGTGTAACTAATAATTTAATATTTTTTATATTTCTAAATCATATTTTTCTGGAAGTTCTAGTTTTTCCAAAACTTCGGGTTCTGATGAGATCTAGGTAAAATAATAAATTTGATTTTTTTTTATGAATATAGTTGAAAGATGAAATCTTGTTATAAATAAACAAAAATAACAAAAAAAAATCTCAGTGCATATAAAAACAAAAAACCTGTAAGAAATATTACTTAGGACCAGACACCCGATTTTGAACATTTTAAAACCAACTTTTTTATTTTTTTCTTAAAAAAAACAAACATTTGTGTTAAAATTTTTTTTTGTTTAAGAAAATTATTTATATTTTAATAAAGTTGGAAAAAAATTAATAACAAAGTTAAAAAAAAGTAAGTAAAGTCTTTATCTTTATTCAACTTTTGTATTAAGCTAAAAACATTTATAATATTTCTACAAATAAAGTCTGAAAGAATTTCGCGAGTGTTAATGAAAAAACTTGCAAAAAACATTAATACCATCAGCGACGTACATTGCGGCAAAACCTTATGATTTGCGGTGTGGTGTCAACAATGCCGCTAACTGTAATTTATGATACAAGATATTGGTACCACGGAAAAGGGAGCAGTCGCTAGAATGTAATTATTTAAAAACAGCATTTGAAATAATGGCGAAATTAGAAAAAAAACTCTTTAAAGTATAACAACTTGGCTACAAAACTGAAGTTTACCCTTGTATATAGTTAAATAAATGAAACTATTTATTATTTGAATTTATTTTTAAAAGAAATACTTAAATTTTATAAAAATTAAAAAGTCCAAAGCATAAAATTTCATAATTTCATTTATAGTTTTTAAGTTTGAAGATTTAATTTTCAAGTGCTCAACGTATTTTATAATGTGATTTTTTATTTCAATGTAGCCTTGTATTATGAAGCGATTCATTGACTTAGTTCCAATGAATTTTTCAAGACATTCCTGAAGAGATTTATTAACCCAAGAAACTTCTCATGAAACTGTTTCATAGATTCTTTGAAAAGTTTCAATGAACAAGTTCCAGTGACAATTTTCATTAAAGCTATGAAGAAATTCATTACTGAAGTGATGATAATTCTCTCAGTGTACCTAATAGGAAATTTATGTCACAAATTTTATTTTTGTTAATGCTTATATTTTAGGAGCAAGCAGTTCAATTGTTTTTTTAATTTTTGCTTAATATAGTTTCCAAAGTTCTACACAAAAATAGTCAAATAAAAAATAAGAAACTTTTTTTATATTGCTCCCAATTTGAAAAATTCGCGATTTATTAAAAAACTTTTATGCCATCATAACTTTTCAAGATGACACCATAATCAAATTTTTAGTATAATCAGTAAACACTACGGCTGTCACTCAAATAAAAATAATTCAATTAATCGAACGAACAATTTTCAAATTATAATTTTTAAACAACGAATAATTCGAATAAATTTTGTCGATTAATCGAATAAAATGAATAATTTAAAAAACCCCTTTTTAATAAAACATTTGTTAACTTTTACCTAGTTTCAAAAATTTTTTTTTAAATTTGGCTTGGATAAAACCAAATGAATTTTTTCTTCCAGTTTCCAATACAACCTTCTAATTTGTGAAACTCTTATAAATTGTTTTGCAGCATATGGACACTTCTATCATGAGTAGTGAATAGGGCAAACAAAAAAGCTTTAAAAACAACGCTTTAAACGCTTAAAAAGTTCGAAAAATGGTAAAATAAGACGTCATAATTTAAAAATAAGCTGGTACATTATAAAATTTTTTAATAAAATCGTAACTACAAATAAAATTTTCATACAATTTGTTAATTAAAACTTGTTGTTTTAGTTATTTTTCTTAATCTTAAATTGCTTTATCAGAACCAACAAGCAACATAAAATTTTTAACTTTAATAACTAAAATAAGCTTAAATAAGCAAAATTCAAATAATAAGCTAAAAATAGATCTATCAAATATAGCCTTAAATGTTCATAATTACAAGATGAGATCGTATATTCCATCTAAATAGTTCAATATTTTCAAATAAAAAACCAGCTCAAGCTTGTTGCTCTATTACTAAAATATGAGTTTACCTCTAGGCCATGAATTATGAAGAAATCCACCTGCTACTGTTGTTAAAATTTTGAGTTTAATACAAAATTAAAAATGAGATCTTTACAGCTCAATAATTATTAATCTTTTCAACGATTTAAAATATTTTAATAAAGCTGTAAATTTTTATCATCAGATAACTAAACCAAGTCATAAAATTTGGGGATGATAGAACAAACAAATCAAATTAATCTTAATCTATTTTTAAAATGTTTTTATTCGTTATTCTTCAGATTAATCGAATAATTTTTAAAAATTAGTCGCTTGATTGTTCGATCAAAATATGTTTGATCGTTTCTTCGATCAAAATAAAATTCCGAATAAATGACCACTCTAGTAAACACCTTAAATAAAAAATATTTGACAAATCGCGAGATTTACAAAATAACGGGTTTGATTTTAATAGTTTTGAGTCATATTTTTTTTTTTTTTTAATTGTTTTTATACGGATTTAAACTGTACAACTGTTTCAATTCAAAAAATTATGTATGAAAAATTTTCAAATTAAAAATAAAATTAAAAAAATTAATTATATTAATTTGTTACACCATTTTCACAGAATTTTTTCGCAAACCGCAATTATTATACAGATTTTTAAATGCTGTTTTAAAATGATTATAATCTTGATGCAGTGTAGTTTTTTGTGATACCTTTATTTTGTACCACAACTTGCGGGTTTGTTGATACCACAAATCATACGGGTTTGCCCAAACGTATGTAGTGAAGAATTGCGCGCTCATTATATTCGTGTTTTTTTTTTAACAGAAGCAACACTCAGGAAATTCTTCTTATTTACTAATGTGTTGCTTTCTTTGGAACGGGGATAGTGGAGAGATGAGATGATGGAGAGTTGGCGAACTTATTAAAGCTTTATAATCCACTTCCAAAAGGCGCGAGAACCATGAATTTCGATGATAATCGGTATTTTTGTTAAATTTATTTGTATGCCTTTAAGTTTTTTCGTGGAAAAACTTGTTAAATTCATGATACTTTTGGACAATTTATATTTTAAATGTCTAGGAGGGTCCTATACGAATGCTACATGAAAAATTTTCTGTTTCAAACGTCTTTTCATGCTACCGATACCAATATTATACTAGCTTTTTCACATAATTTATATTTTCTATCCCCATTTTTTTCTAACTAAGGATTACTTTGATTTCCGTATAATTTGAAGTATAATTAACAGTTCCCAGCCTGAATGAATAAATCAGAAAGCTTTTTTTTTGCAAGTTTTTATTAAAAAATCATCGTATAATCAATAAATAAGAAAACATTTTCAGAAATAAGCTTACCTCGCGTCATGTAAATGGTTTTTTGTGTATGTAACACTTAATTACTCGAGTTCTACAGAAATGTGACAAGAAACATTAAAAAAAATGACTAAAAAACTTCATTTGTTTTTGTTATTTACATTTTTTTTTAAATATTTTCAAATATTTATATTTTGAAATAATAGGTTGCTTTAGAAGCGGTTCTAGAACCAGTTATAGAACTGGTTCTGGGACAACGAACCGGTTCTAGAACCGATTCTATGCAACCGGTGGTAAAAGAAGCTGTTCTTGAATAGATTCAGAGGCATCTAGTTCTAAAAAAAAATAGCTTTGTCGTTATAAATAATCTAAATTATCTCAATGTGTATCAAAACAAAACAAAAAAACTGTCAAAAACTTATTATTTTAATTATTTTTTATTGCAAAAGAAAAAAAATTAATTTAATTAAAATATAAAATTTTAAAGAAACAATTTTTTAATAAAACAACGAATCATTTAAAAACTATGAAGAAAATATGGGCAGGGCACCAAGATGGTCATTGTGCATAAAATGTTTGCATAAGTGAGCAGCACCTCCTGCTTTCTGTCATTGTTGTAGTTTAGTTATGCTAGTTTTTCAAATGCAATAACGAAATAATTTTTTTGTTCGAAATTAATAAAAAACCATACATCGTCTTAAGGTGAAAACTTTGTTATAATTTGACTAAAAACCACATCTGCAATTTCCACCAAGTTCGACATGATTACGTGCCACTAGTGTAAGAGATAAGTTTCATTAAAATTATCTGAAGTCATCGGTCTCTGGTATGCCCGAAATATGATTTAGATGATTAGGCATGAAATTTATATGATATTTCTTTGTACAAATATAATAACCCACCAAAAATGTTTGCTCTTCTAATTTAGCATTTTCATCGATGAATTTAACATAGCTTTACATACATTTTATGCAGAGTACCGAAAAAAGACCAATTATACTTGACATATAGAAAAACAAATATTTTGAAGTAAAAAACAGTTTATAAAAAAAAATTTTTTGTTATGTTTTTGTTATGTTTTTGTTCTTAATAAAATTTAAAAAATACATATTATAGGCGCCTAAAACACACTTTTTAAGTGATGAAGTTCCTGTGCCTTATAATGATATAAGATAATATTTTTTAAAGAATTTGGATCTACTAAGCCCACATTTAAAGTCAAAAAGTTTTAATTTTTCCACTGTGTTTCTTTCTGTTTTAAGCATCTCGCCCAAGGGAGAAGTACATGAACAGAAATTTCACATAAAATTACCATATCGGGAAACATTCAAGCGTATTTAAAAGATATCGTTAGGCTCTTCAAAACTTAATTTTTGGACTTGTTCTTTTAAAACTTATATTTCCTGAAAATTTTTGGCACATAAAATCTGTATTCAATCTAACTCTGTATTCATGCAATAAATAAATGTCGGAGAAAAACTTGTAAGGAATAGGTTAAAATTTTTAACCAAATGTTGTTTTCTGAAAATGTTTGATTTCTACTAAAAAAAAGTTTTATTGGAAGTCTATGGAAAAAAGAGATTTTTTTAATTTTTAGCAAAACTTCTTGCATTTAATTAAATGAATTCCACAAATTGAAGGGCTTATTGTAAATACTTGATAAGCCACATTTATTATTTAATGGTATTTCGCTGTTTTTACATTGATTAATATTTGATAGACGTCTTGCTTAAACAATAACTACAAGTACCTGGAGTGTAAATGTCCTGCCAAATTCATAAAAGGCGAAAACAAACTAAAAATAAAATGTGGCTTATCGCATACAATATTTTGGATCTGACTAATAATAATGCTTTTTAAAGCATAATGGTCTCTTAAATACGAATCTGAAGCAAAAAACATTATCGAATCGATGTTATGAAATATAGTGAATCTACTTAACGAATTTTTAGAATTGTTTTCATAAATATAATAAAGCTTTGCTTTAAGTGCAGTATGAATAAACTTTAAATGTGTCCAAACGTTTTACCAAATTTTCGTCTTATTGAGAAAAGCCAGCAACTTGGAAATAAAGTTTACTTTTTTGACTAGATTTATTTTGTGGAGCATTATAATTTTCCGTTGAGGCTCCATTTCTATTTATATGTCGAAATGCTGATTTAATTTTTTTTTAATATTTTTTTAATTAAAAACTTATTTGATTATTTTTATTTTGGTTTTTTTGTGTTTATTGGATTTAGGGCTGCACCATGGCAAAATTATAACGGTAACCTTACTAGGGAGAGTTGTTATAATTTTCACAAATATCTGGTTGTTTAAAACTTGAACAAAATAAATTTTTAAACCTTGGTATCGCAATACACTCTGGGATTTTTGGTCTAATAAAAGTTTACACTTTTACCGTGAGATGTCATATGGAATGTCACCGATGACTTTTAATTTGTTGCACAAAGTATTAGTTAGTTTCTTTTAAAAAATCTTTAATTCTTTGAGAAGGACTAAATACAGTTAGTATTGCCACAACACCGTTGTTTGTTTTTTAATAGCCCAGTGGATTTTTTTGGACTACCAGTAATGGTTCCAGGCTAAAGTGCGTTTATGATATCCGATGAAGTTAGAAGTCCATATATCTAAATAAAATTAAGTATATTTAATGAATGATTAAAATAATACGCCATTTTCGGCCGCGTTTCGTCACAGGATATAGAAATAATCTAAATAAAAAAATACTTCTTCCATTTTAAACCATTTGGAACAAAACTGGGTGTGTAATGAATAAAAATCGACAGATCGTTTTTTAAGGGGCATCCCAATATATATTCTTTATTACTCTTACCTCTGAACGTTTTGCTTTCAATCGTGATTTAGAAGCATTAGTCATTGATGAGGTGCGACTTAAACCACCTGAAATCGGTTCGGCACTTGAATATCCAGAACTAATATCATCCGAAGAGCGTATATTATAACTGTATGTAATAAAATTAAAAAAAAAAAAACATAATTTTAATGTTTCGTTCAATAAAGTGACATTTAAACATGTTATCATACTTAAAATCTCCTGCTCCTTTTGCTGTAACATCCACTTCAGTAAAGTACATACCAGTCGAATGGCGTGTTCCTGAAGCTGAACGCCCTATTGAAGTATTTAAACGTGGTCGTAACATTCTTGCCTGAGGTCGCATTGTAACGACATCATCGATCTTTAAAAAAATACAATATAATTTAGGGAAATGGAAATTGATTAAAATAATAAGAGAAACACTTATTTATGTATACCTCATCTTGAGTACGATGAATGTCTGGTTCTGAAAGATCACTTAAACTGTAACTACGGCGAATAGTTTGCACCAAATTTCCGCCACCCTAATTTTAAATACATACAAATGTACAAAATGATGTAAATAGAAAATAAATTAAGATCATAACGAGTTTAGTTTGTGTATGAATAATGTAAATTGTATTATATATTAAAGTGTTAAAAAACTTACAAAAAGTATTAATACAAAACTTAAATTAAAAACTAAAAAATTAGGTATGTAAAAATTAAAACATATTTTAATAAAAATCGCATTGTATTCGAAGATTCTGAGAGATCTCTGGCATAGTATTAGTTGTATATGTATATACTTTTTCAATATGTTTATTCCACATCTACATCTAAATCTGGTGTTGCTTCCCGCAACTTTCGACGTCCCCGTATTCCAGCAGAAGCAGTTTTAAGGTTATTTGCTGCTTTGGGGCGTTTAGAAGTTGTGCCTTTAGATTCTTTAATTTTAGTTTTTCTTGCGGGTGGAACACGAATACGAGCAGCCCCAGTTTCTTCGGCATCAATAAAATCTTCGTCTAGCCTTCTTTCGAAGAGTTGCTCGTCATCCTCAGAGAACTCTACATGCATCGCAACTATGGCATTTAAGGAACTTGAACGGGGTACCCACTGACCATCGTCTGCTGCGTCGAGTTCATCTTGATTTTGGAAACTACGTGTATAAATTGCATCGTCTGATTGGGACGATGGCAACATGCGTAATTGTTGATTATTTGTAGCATTTAAGCCATAATGAAATGTCTATTGTTAGCGTTATACGTGCATTCGGTTGTGCAGTTAGCAGTGTAAAACGTAATGGAATTATCGGTTAATGTTGTTTAAAAAATGAAAAGAAAGCAACGAAAAGTTAACTTAATAAAATAAATCAAAAAAAAATAAAAATATGTGTATTAAAAGAAAATAAATAACAAAACAGTAAAACAAACATGTCCTTAAGGCGATGTGATATTTGCTTTTATAGAATATATCTATACAATTCAAGGATTTTACAGCAATTCTATTAAAAAAAAATTGTAAAACTCCTATAAATATCAAAAAGTTGTTAATCCGCTTACACTTAAAAAACTTCAGACAACCAAAATTATTGCCAACAGAATCGTTTTGTTGCTGTTACTAATCTATATGGTTGGCGCAATTAAATGTATTTCTGAAACAATTGAAATATGCTGTTTCAACAGAAATTCTGTTCTATTAACTGAATTTCGGTAGTCACAAGCAAATATTTGGTTGGCAAGAAATTCGGTGGATTTGAAGATTATTTTAAAAATATTTTTGTAAAAAGTAAATGAATACTTTATGAGAGAAGCTAATGCAATTTTCGCTTTTTGAAAAAAAACGAAATTGGGCGAAAAAGTAGCTAAACTTCAATATATATTGTTCAAACATTAACGCTTTGCTACTAATGCTTAATGTCTTCTTTCTAGCAAATTTCATAAAAATCCTCCTATTAGTTTATAAGTTAAGACCATGTCATTTAGAGGTATATTGAAAAAATCCTTGTTGTCCTTGAACCAAAGTAAGGAATTAGTATTAAAGATGAAGATTCAATCTTAATGAGAACTTAAATTTGTTTTTTCAATAATATTATTTTTTGAAATTTTACGAAATATCGATTTTGAAGCTTTCTCGAAGCTTTTAATTTGCTATCGTAATACAGAAAAAACACTCATTCGACGCATAAAACACTCATTCGACGTATTTGTGGTAAATATTATGAAGGCTGTCCTGCGGCAGTCTTACCCGTTGGAGGGTTAAAAAATTTTTTGTTTTTGCAATAAATTTTATGTAAACTAATAAGGTAGCAACCTTAAACTCCGCGGCTATTTATCAGCCAATTAAATATTTTCTGAATATAAATAGTTGGGGGTTTTGGTCTCATCTCGTAATGTAGAATTATATCATTGTCGTATATTTAAACGGAGCTATCTACTTATATACAAGTGTTCAGCAGAGTGAAAAAACTGTTTAATTTGCTCAAATTAAAAATATTTGCTAATCAACCTTCTACAATATTAATTAAAAACTGCTACTGATTACTACATGTAGTTTTTTTTTAAATAATTTGTTGTGGGCGTTGTGGTGTAATTGTTAGCGCCTTGGATTGTTACATAGATGGTCCCGGGTTCGATTCCCGGTGACGACAACAATTTAGAAAAATAATATATATGAGTTTTCTTTTCTTTTTTTTCATATGTATCGCAGCGTCCGCCTTCGGTGTTCCCATAGCACTTAACCCCACCGAAGTAAAATAATGAATTAGGGCTATGAATTAAAAAGCTTCAATAAGGTCGCCAACTCCCCATCAGGTGGCGAGCAACAACTGTTCTAAGACTTATCATCTCTCGCAATTACAGTAATGCCATGTTTGAAGCCTTTCATCTTTCCCCATCTTTCACCTCCTACAATCCTCATTCCAAAGAAAGCAACACATTAATTAATAGGAAAAATTTCCCGAGTGTTGCTTCTCTTTAAACAAAAAATATATATGTATTAGCTGCGTTAGAGTAGATAGCTCCGTATATTTATATGAAATTAATCAACATGAGTAGTTAAACCCTTTAAATTACTTTTATTAATATTAGAAATGAGTAGTTTTTTACTGGTCTGGATTTAAATAAAGTTTCGTTTGGTAATAACGGAAGTGATGCGGAACATAATTTCGAAATAATATTATACAGATATTACCATGGAAGCTGGGTTGTGCGTTACGCAAAAATTCAACTGGGAAAAAGTAATTATTGTTAAGTCGAGAATGCTAAATACGATGGCGCTAGCCTTTTTCAAAAGTTCACGCTTGTTTTACCGATATTTGCGATATAAAGTTTGATTTTAAAGTGTATATAATAACGATATTTTTTTGCAATTTATGTAATTTATTGAATTTAAATAAACTTTATTCTATTTTGGTTAGCATTTTTACAATTCGTGGAACATGATAAGAAACAGTTTTTTAAAGGAACGAAATCGAAAAAAAAGGCGGGAATTGATATGAAAGCTATGACATAAGCTATAAAAATTTTACTAAACATTACGGACAAATTTTTGGGATGTTGATTATCTTTAAACTTAGACTAACGAAGTTTTTAAATGAAATACCGCTTCTGAAATGTGGTTTATTTTATTGTGTTATAATAAAGTCCAAAATTCTAAACAAAATGAAGTGGTTCCGGCATTTTTTTGTTAATAAGCTTGAATATTGCAGACAAAATTCGTTGTCGGCTTAACTAAACCGAGTTTAACTGATATCCCAAAACCATGGCTTAAGTGTTCTGCGTAAAATTAAAAATCGTAAATATAGCGAAAACAGATGCTAACTTTACAAAGTGGCTATGCCCAATAAATTAAGCGTACTCGAATTTAGTTACTAGTTGTGTTTAATGTAAATTATGATCAAATACATGTAATTTCCGTGCTCGCATCGAGAATACCTCAGCTGAAAGTTTTCTAAGACCAGATTCGTAACGAAAGCATATTATAAATATACGAAACTGTTAGTACCTTTGGTTACTGGTTAAAGTAACCAAAGGTTATCGCTAGTCCAGTGTTGCCAGTGGATCTTTTTTCCCCCCTATTAAAATCAATTAAAAAAATGTTATGTTATAAACTAAATATGCGTAGATAAATTCTAGCAATTTAATTTTTTGCAATTCTCATATTTTCGACACCAATTCCAATAAGTTTTAAACATTTAAAAAATAAATATTCTAATAATATTATCGGTAAATTGCTCGGAAATTATTTTAAAATATAAATTTTATAAAACATTTTTTAGAATAGATCTGAAACTCTGACATTACTTGTCAAAATATCGTACCACCGATCAAAAAGTCGTATTTCATTCTAGCAGTTTCTTTTTCTTCGAAAGGCTTTTTTGGCTTTTTTACGTAACCCAGCAAAAATTTATTGCTTTTCATCGATAAAAGCTAACATTGGCTTGTCATAGAAAGTAAGCTGCTCATATAATGCTGAAAAACAATTTCCAAAACGAAAACTGCCAAATAATCATTTTTGGATTGCTTCCTTCTTTAAAATCAGCATTTAAAATGCCAGATTAGAAGAAACTAATTTCTTATCCGGAATTATTGTCTCACAAACATAATTATTTTACATAAAAATGTAGAAATAGCTGTTTTTGAGAAGATTTGCATTATTTGGAAAAAAGTACCTACATTTAGAATTATTTAAAATATCTATCCCTTTTCCCCTACGCTGTTATTTTTAGAGCAAAAAAACCTACATGTAGGAATTAACAATAGTTATGAACGTCAAATTTATATGCACATGAATCTATAGTTAAAGTTAACCGAACTTAGTAATTATTAAATAAAAAAAGTACTGTAGCTAGCTGATTTCCATTAAAAAATAAACAGGGTTGTAGATAGCTCAATCTAATTTTGCAGCAAAAAAAAACGGTTGGAATAATCTTTTAAATTTGAAATTCCTACCATAGATGACAGCTACGTCAGTGAATATTTTGGCATCAAATCTCATTTCCTAAAAAAATGTAGATAGCTCCGTTTGAATATAAGACAACGACATATTGTTATATTAAATTTTATACAACTTGATGCAAAAAGGTATAATATCGAATATTGCTACAAGGAGAAGATAAACCTAAAGATATTCAAATATCAAACAATTTGCAACTTAAAGTTGTTTAACAACTAAAACCACTATATGATGAACGTGAATATATATACGTATGTGGCACCCTATCGCCAATGCTAGCTACCGGGTTTAAAACTCAATTACTGTCATTGGTACTCAGTACCTAGTACTTTAACATTTTAATTGTCACTAAATAAAACAAGCCACCATAATTATTATCTCTCTTGCTTTCACGCGATTCAACACGTCTTCTTAATTAAAAATTAAAATTTGTATTTGTATATTAAAATAAACGTTACTATATTTTTAACTTTAACTCGAGAAAATTATTTAGCGGTAATTCTCCAAGAAAGCAATTTACTAAATATACACCATATATGAACAAGGTAAAAATAACCGAAGGTGTTAATGTAATAAAGTAGAGTAAAAGTTCGAACTAATTGACATCTACATATAAATACGAATTCGTTTAATACCAAACAAAATTTCATAAATTTTTTATCTAACTTCTAAAAAGTTTGATTTTTACCAATAATTTTACATTTTTTAAACAGAACACACAAAATTTGTTCTTCAAATATAGGTCTCCAAACAGTTCACTTAAGAAATCCAATGAAAAGTTTGGATAATTTTTGAAATTGTTTTTAAAAATTTTAATATTTTCTTTATATTTTTAAAAATGTTAAGAAAAAGGTCGCTTATAACTAACAAAATTGTCTGGACCCTCGGAATTCGTCTTAAGCTGATTTACTGTATAGAGTAGAAAGAAATCCCCTTGATTATGTAAGGTGTTTTAACCTATGCCAACTAAGTAAATGGACAAAATTTAAATATAAATTATTGCTAAGTAGACATGTTTCAAATGCATGTCAATAAAATCTTATATTATAAGCATTATTGTAAATATTCAGAAGTGAAAAAGTTCAAAATGAAAGTGGTTGAACAAAGCAGTTTAAGAAAAAATGCCTATGACATGACGTAGCACAATATATTCCATATTCAAACGGTTTGTAAATGGAGTAGCATCAACCGGGGTAAAAAAGAAAGGACGAACAACAAATTTACCTCAGCTGAGTTTGTTACTGGGACTTTAAATCGTAAGTTGGCCAGAAAATTTTGCGTTTCCAAGGAAACAATTCACAAAAACTTACTCCAAATGAACGTGAAACATAACCAGAGGAAGACAGTACCCAAATATAGTAAAAAACAATTTGCAGAAATACCAACAAAATGCAGAGAACTGAGAAAAAACTTCATGAAAAAAATGGTCAAATAATTTTCGATGATGAAAAATACTTTTCTTTTGCTTGGAACAACGGAAGTATCAATTATGGATTTTATTCTGATGACTTGAAAAAACTTCCGACAAGGTGTGGTATTCTGTCAAAGCAAAGTTTGAGCCAGAAGTACCAGTGTGGGCCGCCATTTCGGCAAAATGTATATCACAACTTTACATCCAGGATTCAAAAACTATGTCTGTAAACGCGGATTTTAACATTAATAAATGTTTAGTAAAACTGGAAAAATTTATCAGAGATAGTCACTGTTAAGACAACACATTATTTTGGCCTGACATAGTAAGACGTTAGAATGGCATAACTTTTGAAAAAAAATACACCAAAAATCTAAACGTCCCAAAAGCACGTCCAATTGAGGAATTTTGGGGTCTTTTATGCCAAAAAGTGTATGAAAATGGTTGGGAAAGCCAAGAAGATTATGGAAAAAAATTAAAAACAGTGTAAAAAAAAATTAACATGAATATCGTCCAAAGCATGATTGGAGGTATCAAGCTTAAAATGCGCCCAATAGAAGATCGCGGTCCGTTGGCTCTCTACAAAAAGTGAATTAATATTGTTATAGTATGTACTAGGAGGTCCCTTAAAATAACTATTTGTCGATTTTCGTTCATTACACCTTCCAGTTTTATTGCAAATGGTTCCAAATGAAAGAAATCGTTTTTTTTTGGAAAACGTTCGGCTCTTGCGAGACATCCAGTGAGCTAAACCGTTTAAAAAAAAACGTCCAAAAACATTTTGTTCTGTGAACTAAAAACTAGTTATGACACCTTTTGCAAAAATTTGGTCAAATATAAAAAAGATTACAAGATTCTATCGATTAAAAACTCATAAAGTTCACCTCTTAGCTCGAGATTATAAGATTTGTATGCAATTTTTTTATGTTTTTCAATTAGATTTTTATAAAAAATTAAACAACTCTTCAATTTTTCATCCATTTTTCATTCTTAATACATCGTCGAAATGTTTTCGACATCCTCTTATAATTATGGTAACTATGGTAACCCTTACTTGCACTGTGGTACTTATTTTTTATATACACTTTGTATGCATAAAATTAAATTTTTAATACAAACATTACTATATTTTTCGTTTTATAAGTTCATACGTTCACAAGTTAATAAGTTCTCACAGACAAATGAAGATGTTTTAAAAATTCAAAATGGATTTTGTAGGGGAGGAGTAGCACTTTTAGATACCGTAACGATCTTTTTGAAAAAAAAAAAATTATGGACGTTACAGTACCTCAAATGTACCAAAAAAAAAAGGGTTTTTGCTCTTTTAGGTTAGAATATCTCTAAAACCTGATAGGGCTATTCTGAGGTCAGATTCGGATTTAGCACGTCTAAAACCTTCCGGAAAATATAATCTGATTCTTGGTTAGAAAATTTATTCAAAGTTTGTCGGCCTGAGTGATACATAACACTTTAAGTTTTACAGAAAATAAATTTGTTTCATAGCTATAATCCAAAATTTACACTTATAGAAATAAACCTGTAGAAATGTCTGAAAAAGCTACTAAAAATTAGTTAAAAATGACGTTGCAGAAAAAACTGCCAAATTTAAAAGATTTTTTTGCTAAATAGTAGTAAACTAATAATCAAACTGTTAAATTTACAAAATTTTAGTTGAATACGAAGTGAATTTTAGTTTATTGAAAATGTTAATTTAAAAAAAAAAATTGTGATATTTACAAAATTTTTTGTTATATTTACCTTCAATGTAGTTGAATGAAAATAACAGAATATCCTGCGGAAATTAACAAAAAATATTTGATAAAAAATTGTATACTGCTGATTTCAGAAAGGCAGATTTTTATTCGCATAAAAAAAACTTTAGAAATTTCACATTTGTTTTGATAATTTTTGTCTACTAGTATTAAATTTTTTGTTTGCTGATTTTAGCAGATTAAGACCAGGAATAGCAATGCCGGTGCTTTTCTTAACAAAACGAACGAAAAATTTCTTAAAAACAATGAAATTTTTTATTTTTTATGAAATTTCACCATTAAGTGAATGAACCTTTTAATAAATAAAATTACATTTTCCTAAAACTTTATAAAAGTTTGTCTTATTGAAACAAAAAGTATAAATGGACGAGTTGCAGTGTAATTCATTAATAGCATGCAGACAGTTCTCTCAGTGTAAAATTAATTTCATGATTCCTTTCTTATAGGAGCAGTGTTGTCATTTCTTGTGTAATTACACAAATTGAGTGTAGTTTTGACTTGCTTGTGAAGTCCATTTGTAATTGCATCCATCTGTAATTTAGGGTACCCTGGGTTCCCCAATTATTGTTTGAAGCGCTTACCACCCCAATAAATTTTTTCTAAAATTTTTTTTTAATCTTAAGATTTACACATTCTGACTTTCATTTAAATTCATAAAGTTCGCATTATTTTTATGAATTATATAATATTTTTAATGTTTTCCAGAGCAACCTAAAACGGCTAAACTGCCCCACCTCGTGGGGCATAATTCACAATTGGATTCCATTTCTAGGCGGGTTTTTTACATAATTACGTTATAATTATCAGTCTACATTAGTATAGAAAAGACATCGGAAATGAGAGGCCTTGCACCAGAATTGTTCATTAGGACAGATGCCCGTTACTGTTAGGTTTCACTTGTTTCATTGTCTTTTGCGAAAGTTTATCATTTGTGAATAAACCCCATTGGAAATATTTCCAAAGAATAAGCTATGGATTAAGGATGTTGAATGTACCCCAGGTGCAACCTCTCAAATATAACCATACATTTTTATACGTTTACAAAACTTTTTGCAAAAATCCCATCGAAATTTTTTTTTTATTGAAGTCAACAGAACATCATAATACACCAATTGAAAAAGTAACCAAAGAATATACTTACTTTCATATATTCTTAGAACCCCTCTTAAAACACAAAAATGTATCTGTCCGAGACTACCTGTATAGTAAACCCCTTAAAATTGGAGGTATAAAACATGATCAAAAACTGAACAAATTTTAATTGAAGCTTTTTTTATCACTCTTAAATTTGGAGATAATAAGGGGTGGCGTATGTGCCTCACTGGCAAAAGCTCCTCCCTCTACCCTATGTGTTTTATTTTTTTAATTTAAATACATTATTGACTATTGTGATAAGTTTTAGATTTCGAGAATTTTTTATTAAAAATTTTGAGATTCTGAAGAAAATAGTCATAAGAATTAAAGAATTAAAAACGTGAGACACCTTTTGTTTAACAATTTTAAGGAATTGATCCATTTAAAGAACGGCTAGGTTTTTAGAAAACTTCGAATATCATCAATACTGTTTTGAATAAACTTCTCACTAAAATTGCAATGTATGTAGAAACATTTAACGGCTATATTTTTTTTTCTGGTAAAAGATAATTAAGTGATTTAAAACCCTTAAAATTATTCAACATCTTGACTACAATCATGATAAATTTTTTTTTGAAAAATTGTTAGCCAGAGTTGCCAAATAATTATTTGAAAAAATAAATTTTTGACCTTTTTAATGGAACTTTGTTCAAAAATTTTTTAAAAATGTAAAAACGCCTTATTTTGTATATTGTTGGTTGTTGTTAATGAAGAAATTTGATAATGTATTTCTCTGCTAGAAATTAGTTCATCGATTGTATAAAATTTTTGGAAATCTGACCGATCGAACGATGAACTTTTCTAATACACTAAGTCGAAAATATTCCAAAAATTTATTCCGATTTCACTCACAACATAAATAATGGATTGTTTTCAATAAAATACTACTAAATTTAAAAAAAAAAAATTAAGTTGTGGTTTGTTTTGAAATCTATAACATTCTTCTCAAAATTTTTATATTAAATCGAAAATCTTTATTGCAATATCTATTAAAATTACCTAAAGGTGTTTACTAGCTTTAGAAATCTATAAGAACGAAAATATTTAAGCAATTATAAAAAAATAAAATAAAAAACTCTTTTTGGGATAGAAAAACACAATATTAAGTTTTATTCTAAAAATTATAATTTAGAATTCGGACTAACATGGCAACCCTGGTAATCATTTTTTAAGGCAAAATCGGGTGCCATCGGCCTTGGGCACTCATCTGAGAAAAAAATTTTTTTTTGTTTCACACACGAACAAATTCTTTAGTCCCTAACGTGACCGGATTTTTAAATTATTGATTTGCATTAAAATGGTACTAGGGTAAACCCAAAAATTAAAAAAAAAACAAAAAAAATAGTTTTTTTTTATTTTTCAAAAAAATGCTAGGCAACAATGTTAAACTGTCTCCACGTTAGGGACTTAATTTTTTAGTCCTCTACAAAACAAAAAAAAAAAAACAAACGATTGAAAATTGGTCCACCTGTTAAGGCTGCACAGTGGCACCCGATTTTCAATATCTTGTTTTGAGAAAAAAACATTTAAAGTAAATATTTCTCATGTATAGCGCAAGCAGTTTGTTTAACAAGCTGTAACTTTTTTTTTAATTTTCATAGCTTATAGAATAAAGTTCAAATTATTAAAATATAAAGAAAAAACATTAAAGCTAGTAAACCCTTAAATGATTATCACAATATAAAATATTATACTCGAAATATTTTAGTTTTATGTTACATTTCCATTACGCTCGACATCCAGTTTAAACTAGATCTCGATCAGATGGTGTATAAATGATCAAATGATACACGAACTATATTTCCAAATCAAGTTTAAACTGGATTTCGAGTGTTATGTAAACGCACCCTTAAATACAATTTTTTATTTGTCTAGCATAAAATATTTTAATTGAACTGTTTAAATTTAAATTGGGCTCTTCATAATTGGACCTAGCATTGTACCTAGCACCCTGCATTCAATTTAACAAATTTATTTTTACTGGATTGAATCGTATCAAATTATATCAAACTCAATGTAATATAATTCATTTATAAACAATACGATCCACCATTTTTCGGATCAAATTGTATTTCAATTAGATATAAGGCTAAATCAAATTTAATACATTTCTTTGTTGCATCATATTATTTTTTTTTAATTGAGTATTTATAAAATTTATTAAAAAATTAGGAAAAAAATTAAATACATGGTACGCAATTATGCACATAAAAATAAAATTTAGATATTTTCCAATGAAAATGAAAATTATTCAAGTGCGATGCAATACTCTATATTTCTTTATTAGAATATTGTCCTATCAAATAATCTATAGAGTTTTTGTTTTCTAATTTATTAATTGACCACTTTCAGGAATGTGTTGATAGATCTATTTCGGGAATTTTCTAGGTTCCCATCATCAGAACACGTTTTGAAAGAAGTGACAATCCCATGCAAAACATCAAACATTCATATAACCTAGTTATCCCACTAAATAAGAACTAATATATGATCTCGAAGTTAAAGATTATCACCATTGATCAAAAATAAATTGAAAACTTGTTCGTTATGTGCAAGCTCTACCTTTGGTAAATATACAATACACGCTTTTTGTTTTAATTCTCCTTTTTATTTTTACACAATTAAAGGTCGAAAAAACATAATTTTTATTTTTAATAAAAATTATATCAAACTTAGATATTTTCTTTTAGAAATATTGACTTAGAAGCTAAAGGTCCAACTATATTTAGAAAAGTTTAATTAAGAGAGATTGTATGAACATACATTGAAGCGCCCATATTTAGCTCAAGTCAACTTTCGTAAAGTTCCATTTCTATTAATCTGTGATCAAAACTCATCGTCCCCAACTTAACCATATTAAAAACATTTCAAACAAGCAAAATATATACAAAAAAATACGAAAATTTATAAAAACAAAAAAACGTAAAATTAATTCGCAAATCTGGCGAAAATTTTCAAAGCTAATATGGTCGTTCCTAAATTTAAAGAAAATTTAAATCAAATTTTAAACCAAATTTACAAACTGTAAGTCAGTTAATTGTGGCTGAAGCTTAAGAAAATTTGGGTATTTTATAAATAACATTCAAAAAACGTCCAAAAACCCTGGTTTTTGGGGAAAAACATCGATTTGCGCTACCTCTAAACCTCTTCCGAAAAATTTGCAATAGTCTCAAAAAAGAAAATTGAAAAACCAAAAAAATTTTGGGACACACTAATAAACCCGTATTTTTAGCGGTCCAATCTAATTTCTTAATAGTTAAAACGTAGGGGTAAAAACGTAGAATTGCCTGTATCGGAGCTGTTTAGCAATATACAATATTATAAATATATGCAAAAATAGCGGATTCATTAAATTTGTCTCCTCTAATTTTAGGTAAATCTAAGGTTTTACTTGGAAGAGCGCCCTTGTTAGCATAATATTGGGCGACAACAACAAAACATTTGTTAGAAGTTTTGCAATACAAAATTATATTTAATATTTGTCAAAGCAATAACAAACAAATTAATAATCATAAATTTTATTTAACAAAATATGTAAAGATGACGTTTAAGAGTACTATACAATGTGAAATAAATATAAAAAAAAAAAACTTAAAAGTCATTAATGCTATTGGATGCCAAATATAAACTACACATGCATATGCTCTCCGCAATGTGATCTTAAGAATTAGAAACAAAATGTGCTCCAACGACTGAACCTAAGACCATGTCTTGCCAAATGAAAGAGAATGTAGTGTTTTATGCGAGATTATAAAAGTTAAATGAGTGAAATGGCACACTGATTCTTGAACATTATTCAAATATGTTTTTAGTATTTGTACTATTAGTGTATGATATGAAAAATAATCAATTTAGTAAGACAAAACATTGAAAAACCAAAAGTTACCTTTATTGCTGTTTGCATAATAACGTTAGTAGCGTAGTTAACACCCTTCGAACCTAACTGCAATACAGCTGAATAGCCGCGTTCTTTGGCTTGGTTGAGATACTCATCAATTTCCTAAAATATATATATATAATTTATTTTTTTTATTTTTCAAAATATAAGTATTTTTTTTGCGCACCTGTTCACGACGCGTCAACATTGGATGTACAAATTTCCTATACAATGTTGAACTGCCTTTGGTAGCCGGCGACAATAACCAGAGTACAATGACAACTTTGACTTCATAGTAAAATGGAAACCACGAAAGGAAGATGTCGGTAAATGTTTCAGTGCACGTAAAAAATGCATACACAATCCAATACATCATCCACTTGACCTGAAAATTAAGGAAATATTTATAATATACACTGAAATATTTTGTAATAATAAAAAAATGAAAACTATTTGCTAGACTTACATATTCTTTAACATTCTTTGTGCGAACAGCCTTATAAGAGGCGTAAGCTGGATATAGGGTGCCAAATGATAATCTGAAAGTGGGAAAAATAATATTTTCAACACATGGACGAGGTGATATAAATATTGCTAAAATGAAACATATGCACGCTGTAGTAAGTGATAGGCGAGGCAGAGGCAAGCCTTGCAACATTTCCAAACACCTTCCTATGGCTGTTAAATTTCGTACAACTTTTCCGGTATTTATACCCTGAGATTGATCTTCATTAATATATTGATCATCAATGTAATCAGGTTCCAGATAGTGGTACGACGTTCGAGCCACACCAGCGCCATTTAGCTCGCCATATGTTGGGGTATACACAACAGGGCGTATGAATTTTTCATAAATTGGTACATTCTCTTGAGTTTCTAGTGAATGACGGCGGCGGCGGCGGTCTATGATAATATCATTGTCATAATAATAAGTATGGTCAAGTTTTCTAGTTAGCACGGCTTTTTACATTGTTGCATTTATTCATATATTGAGTGTTTCTTGGTTCTTTCGGACGACCATCGGAACCTTCTTGGAAGTCATTTCTATACATATCCGATTTAAATAGTCTTCCTTTCTATTTTAAAGCAACATGAGTGCGATGAATTTATATGTACTTGTCAGTCGTATAACACAAACAAAACTAATAACGAAACCAAAAGTTTCCCAATAATGCAGAGGCACACTCTAAATCTTAAAATAGCAACAACTAAATTATTAACGTTATTCACAAGGTATACTAAGTGTTGTACATGTTGTATATTGTATTGTAAAAGGAGAGATGGTAAAATTTTATTTTCAATTTTACAAGGATTTCCGGTTGGGTTTTCTCTCTGTTAGCACACTTGAACATAGTACACAAAACATAGGCACAAATGTTGTATCGTACTATTTATTATCAACTGTTGAATATTTTAAAATTTAATTTTACCATCTATATTTTCGATTCGACTATACAACACATACAGCATTTAGTACACCCCTTGTGAACAGCCTTATTGTGTGCAGAGAATAAAATTGTGTATTATAAATTAGAACGTCTCAAACTTTTTTTATTCATAGCATAGAGAAATGATCCGCCACCTAAAGATTTCTTTTAAAAATAAAACGATAGGAATTCCCTAACAAATGCAGTCAACACAATTACACAAATTGGAAAATACTATCTTGTCTGAAATTCGAATAAAAGTATGTATTAGAGTGGGGCGAATCGGCAAATAATTTCGATTCAGTAGATGTACCACTGCGAAAAAGTTGTGGAAAATACAGTGGAGTTCGGTTCTAACAAACGCCGTACTAATAGAAATAAACCTGTAAAAATGGCTTGTAAAAACTAATTGAAAAATACGTTGCAGAAAAAAACTGCTAAAAATAGCAGTTTTTTTTTGCAAAATATTAGTATGAAAAGAAAAGCAAAAATTTAACGGTTAAACTTTAGTTATATTCGAGTAAAAGTTTAGTTAATTGAAAACAGCAAATAACTCTGCTAAAATCAGCAAAAGCCTTTGCTAAATACTTGTAGACAAAAAAAAAAAAAAAACAGCAAACAAAAACTGTAAAACCTGTAATATCAACAAAATGTTTGCTATATTTACCTTAAATTTGTTAGAATGCAAATAAGAAATAATCAACTTTAGACTTCTGATTTCAGAAGTGCAGATATTTCCGCATTATAAAATTTAAAACAAAACTTTAAAAATTTCACATTTTCAAATGATTTTGTTGTCTACACTCAAATAAAAAAGTTTGTAAAGTCAGCAAAATTTTAGTCAGGAGGGTGCTAGCAAAAAAATTGCTAATGTCAGCAAAATCTTTTGCTGAAAATCAGCGAGCTGATTTTTAGCAACAAAATTAGTAGATTCAGCAAAAGTTTTGCTAACACTTAGTAGATTAGAAATACAAAAGCCTTGCTAAAAATTAATAAATTTTTTGCTGAATTTTAGTAGACTGAAAAAACGCAAAAAATTGTAAAAAAATTGTAATTTAGTTAATATATTTGCTGAAAATCATAAAACATATTTTTGTGATTCTTTTAAAAATAATTTACAATAATTACGAAATATAAAAATTTTTATCAATTTTTAGTTTAATCGACCTTTTTTTCTAATTATATTTAAATATTGTATTAGATTATTCTAATTTGGGCTTTCAAGGTCATATATTTTCCTAAATGTAAATAAAAGATTAATTTATTTCATTTTTTTCATTTTCCCACATTGACGACATGAATTAATTTAATCTGAAAATATATAGAAATAAATATATATAACATAACAAAAATTTTCTTTCAGCTACTTACATCAATGGTTGTCGAAATGATGATTTCTTTTAAATGACGCAACTGCCGAAGATAATTAAAGAAACGAAAAAATCAACAAAAACAAACAAAACGAAAAAACAACCCTTTTTTGCAATAAGAAAAAGGAACCATAAAAATCTACCTAAGATGTGTGTCTGTCTTTCGCTTTACTCTGCAATTTGACCACACTAGATTATAAATCTATAAACATTTAGTTTAGAAATACATATTAAATTTAAATACTTTATTTTGTCTTTTATTTAATTAAAAAACAATTATTTTCACAAGCCGGTGACAACGCAAAATTTAACTTGTGTTAATCCTCAATTTTGTTTTATGTATGAAGAACAGATACAAAAGTCTTCCATGGTTGATTTTTTTTATTCATTTCCTCTTCTCTACTACATCTTGACATGCCGCGACATCTGCTTCATTCTGCGTATATCTTTCAATCTGGTTGTCGTCCACACTATTAATGTGCTTATCAGCACAATTTTTGTTAGCAAAATTAATTAGTAAAACATTAGTATATTAGTAAAGCATTAGTATAAAACAGTTAAGTGCTGAATAAGTATAACAAAAATTTTAGCTGAAAACACGATTTTAGCAAAAAAATAGTATACCTGATTTACAAGACGTTTTACTAACTTTTGTACTAACTTATTTTTTTGAGTGTACGAATATTTTGAAACAAAATTTCCATGCCACAATTGTTGCTGTATACAAAATTTAATTTTCGTCGGTGTTCTAATAACACTTACCCCCAACCAAGTAAAACAACATAACTTGGCTCTGAACTTAAAAACATCCACGAGTTCGTCAAATCTTCATCAGATAGCGCGATACAGCTGTTATAAGAAGTAAGCGCAATTACATTGTTGAAATATTTGAAGCCCTTCATATTTCGCCACCTTTCATCTCTACTTTATCCGCTTTTCAAAGATAGCAAAACATTAATAGAAGAATCTTGCTTCTATTAAAAAAAAAAAAACAGACCAGACCAGACCAGAGCCTCTAGTGGCAATCCCCACGACCCCCGCACTTAGCATATTATCAACTACAACCTATAAATGTGTATTTTATTATTATTAAGTTTGATGTTTACCTTATTAACATTTGAACTAATTACACAGTTCTAAAAGACTTCTTCATTTCTAAAAGACTTTTGGTTGCAGAGTCCATATTTGTAAAATACTTTTTTTGGAAATTGAAATTTGTTTGATAAACTTTTTATATAATATAGTCAAAGCCCGTTATAACGAATATTCGGTATAAACAAAACGCGATATAACGAACGGGCAAATAAACCCGATGGAACTTGAAATTGTTAAAAAGTATCACAAAAAATTTAATTTAAATAAAACTATTTTTTTATTCGAAAGAGGAATATATGGCATCAACTTTTGAAAATTTTTTCGGGCATATGGATGAATACAATGTTGGGCCACTTTTTCGGGCATTGCTGGCCGTATGTCACGACTAACACGGACAATGTTGGATTCCAAGGCGTCAGTTGGTTTGTCAGCATAAACCAGTGACTTCACGTAGCCCGACAGGAAATAAAAGAGAGGTGTGAAATCGCACGACCTTGGAGGCCGATTGCCAGGTCCATTTCTTGAAATCAATATATCACCAAATTTTGATTTCAATAAGTATGGTTGCGGTCGCCGTATGGCACTTAACGCCATCTTGTTGACACCACATCATTGATCATGGTGCGGTAACGATATCCATTTACCGTAACGCAAAATCCGGCTTCATTTTTGAAGAAATAAGGTCCGATGATGCCACCAGCGTGTAAACTGCACTAAACGGTGCATTTTTCTAGTTGTATTGGAGTCTGTAGGTTCTCTTGTGGATTGCTCTCACTCCATATGCGGCAATTTTGCTTATTAACAAACACGTTAAGCCAAAAATGATCCTCATCGCTGAACACGATTTTGCGATAAAACATCGGGCGAATCGATAAGTGATTTTCAAAGGAAATTTAGATAGATTTAGATTCAAAAAGTGTGCGCAGTATGACAGTTCGTTTGACAGCTAACCTTTTCGTAAGTACTATCGGGACTAAAAAATCCTTTTAAAACAAATTTTTCGGGAAATTTTATACTGGATATAACGAACACAAAATTTGGTATAAAAAATAAAAAAATTGCATTGAAAAAAGGAGTTATTGTTGCAGAGCCTTTTGAATTAGGAGTACACTCACAATTGCAGTTTTATTTTTCATTTTCAATACACTCATCATTATGAGAAATGTTTAAATTTGCAGTCGTTTTAGTACAAAAAGTCGTTGCGATATAACGAATATTCCGCTATAACAAAAATTTCGATATAACGAATATTTCGATATAACGAAAGGGCCTGACAATATATCCTTCGTTATAGCGGGCTTTGACTGTAACACAAAATTTTAAATAATAACGCTACTAAAACGAAAAAAAAGATCCAAGACTTTTACGTACCTTTATTAAACATCACAGGTTACTTAATTTATGAAAAATCTCGCGTACTTTCTCTTTTAGTTTAAGAAAAAAATTCCTTTTTATGCCTTAAAAAAATTCAGTCTATGACAAATCATAATTAATAAAATTCCGATAAAAACATTTAAATATGTTTAACACATGTTTTCTAATCAATACCAGCTAATTTTCAGTAAATTGAAGTGCGTTTTCTTAAAAATAACGATTTTATATTATTTGCCAAATAGTAAATACATAGAAAATTAATTTTAAAAAATATTTCAAAAATTTTGGACTCATGATTGAATTTTAGGAAAATTTTTATATGAAAGCGATGGTTCCTTCGGTGAAATTAATTAAGTCGAATACAAATTAAAATAATGAACTAAAATTTTGCAAATTCGATTAAGGGATTATATAATATTCACAAAAAAGAAAAATAAGTGAAGTTTTCACTTTAATTGCAAGGATATACTACATCCTTCACCCAATCGCAATTAATTGATATGGTTTTTAATGCTCAAAATCCATACTTTAAAACCACAAAAGTTATTCGTGGATTATCCAGGTATATGAATTAATGCGAAATTTTAAAGAAAAAACTAGATTTTTGTTAAAAGTTCAATTCGCGAATATTTCGAAAAGTGAAGCTTATATTAAAATTTATTGCTCAGATTCGTGATCTACGTCCTAAAATATATCACAATTGATAAGTCACATCTCCGATGCATTTTTAGTGTTTAACAGTGTTGTTTTAAAAATTGTATGTGTCCACTTTTTGTTTAAATGAGATATAAAGTGGTTTGCATTTCAAAGCTTTTGAAACTTTAAACGTCAACTTTTGTACAATGTGTGTATATCTCGACGAGAAAAGTTTAGATATAATCATATCTAATCTTATCTGATCCAAAAAATGACATACATAACTGATCTCATGGTATCTCCCTCAATATATTCTCATATAGTTTGATCAGAAAAATAGGTCTATAAAATATGATCAAATTATATATAGTTTGATATAATTTTATCTAATAATTTTTTTTTTTTTAATTTAAAAAAAAAAATTTCTAGAGTTTTGTACTTTTTATTTTAATCTAATTAAGTACTACTTGTAATTAATTTATAAAACATATTAATATTAATATTTAAAAATAAAGTTAAGTCTAAACATGTATGCTTTTTATGAACCTGAAATTTTAACATTTTAATTTTTTTTTTGTTCGCAAAATTTTCAAGTATAAGCCTTTTAAACCAAGAAATTAATTGCAGGCAATTTTTGAATTCTCTTTTAAAGTTGATTCTAAAAATAATTTACATTTAAACGAGGAGTTTTTACATGCAATTTTTTTGACGTTTATTTTTCCAATCTTCTTTAATTGTTCATTCGCAAAAAGAAAGAAATGTCAAAAAATATCTTGAAAACGAAAATCGTGCATTTTTTGCTACCCCGTTTGCCTACAAACAATAATTGCAGGCAACAAATTGCTCCGTTTAAATGGCCTCTAAGAAGACAAATTTTTTAAAGTTATACAACTTTGTTATACAAAATAATTAAAAATACTAACTATACGGCCGATATTATGGATCAATACGATATATGTTTATGAAGGATAAATCTCCAAATATTTTACTTAGGCAATTTCAGATTGTTCAAAATAACTAATTTGTTAACCACAAAACAGCATCAGTGGTAGAAAGTATATTGCTTATAGCGGAACTAAGCAACTATTTCATTTTTAAAATTGAAAATTTAGAATCCATTACGCATGTGTTTCATTTGTTCAAACAAGCCGTTTCCAACGCTCTCTTCTAATAACCGGAACTGGTTTTAAAGTATCGACAAAAATGTGTTATCAGTGGTAATTTTAATCGATTAATTTTCATTCTTTTAAGAAATTTTAATTAAATCATAAAGTTAATTTGTGTTGTTTAATGTATTCTCTGCATAAGTTTTGTATAATTAACACTAAAGAATATGCATTAAAAAACCTCTTAAAACTGTTTCTCTTATAACCAGTTGGCATATAAAATTTAACAGACCTGTGTTCTTCTTTAGCGTATATGTTCGTTGGCTTAAAATCATGGTTGGCAAACACTACCTTTTTATTATGACGTCAGTTGCCTGCCACGTCTATCTCAATATTGACATGAAAATGTTTAAACTCTAATTCCAATAGTGGCATGTGTCTTCTAATACGAGGGCGGATCAATAAGTCCGTGACTTTTCGAAATTCCCTCGTAGTTATATGAAATGCAACACTGCTCCCATTAAGTACCACCTGTTAATAGACTACTGTCAAATTTTGAGCAAGTTCCTTTAGTTACTTTGCGTTTAACAGCTGTTCAAAAAATACAACCTAGTGGATTTTTTTAAAAATGAAAAAAGTGAATTTCGAGTGCTCATTAAACATTAATTTTGGCGAAAAAAAATCGTCAATAAAACCAAGGAAAAGCTTGATAAATACTATGGGGACTCTGCACCATCAATTTCAATGGTAAAAAAGTGGTTGTGGTCGCACAAGTACAAATGACGCTGAACGTTCTGGACGGTCAATTGAGGTCAATACACCCGAAAATGTCGAAAAAATCCACAATATGGTGTTGACCGATCGAAGAGTAAAAGTGCGTGAGATTGTTGATGCCATAGGCATTTCATATGGCAGTGTGGTGTTGATTTTAAATGATCAGTTGGGTTTAAAAAAGCTGTCTGCAAGATGGGTGCCGCGTTTACTCTCAATTGACCATAAACGTAATCGTGTGACAACTTCAAAGCATTGTTTGGAGTTGTTTAACCGCAATTCGAATGAGTTTTTGCGGCGTTTTGTAACTGTGGATGTAACATGGATCCATTACAATACTCCGAAGACCAAGCAGCAGTATAAACCGAAGAAGGCCAAGGTAAGTTTGTCGGCCAATAAGGTGATGGCAACAGTTTTTTGGGATGCACGCGGGATAATCCACATCGATTACCTTCAAAAGGGAAAACAATAAACGGCGAATATTATGCTAACTTATTGGACCGATTTAAGAAGGATTTAAAAAAAAAACGACACCATATGGCCAAGAAAAAAAGTTCCTTTTCATCAAGATAATTCACGGGTGCACACGAGTGCAGTCTCAATGGCAATATTCCATTAATTGGTCTACGAATTGGTACCTCATCCGCCATATTCTCCGAATTTAGCCCCCAGTGACTATTTCCTATTTCCAAACCTAGAGAAATGGCTCGATGGAAGAGATTTAGCTCCAACGATGAAATTATTGATCAAACAAATGCCTATTTTATGGACCTCAAAAAACGCTATTTTTTTGGAAGGGATACAAAAATTGGAGAAACGTTGGACTAAGTGTATTGAGCTAAAAGGAGATTATGTTGAAAAATGATTTTTTTTTTTTGCAAAAAAAAAAACTGTGTTTCATTTAAAAAGTCACGGACTTATTGATCCGCCCTCGTAGCAAAGGGTTTATTTAAAAATTTTACAAATTAAATTTAGTTAAATCTACAAAATACCGTTATAAATCGGTGTTTCGATATTTTAGCGTTATTTGAACTTCAGTTCAAGATATTTCAAAATCAAAACGGTAAAATAGCAAAATAGGACAGTAATAGCAAGAACACACATGTCCTTAATGGATTCGCTGTTTTAAAATTTTCATTTCGGTCTTGATGTAACTGTGGTAGCCAACTACAGTTATTATGAAAAGGTATTGAATGCCAACCCTGCTTAAAATCTAATAGTTATCACATTGTTTTTAGTACTTTAATAAAAAAAATATTAATATTAAAAAAATTTTTAGAAATGTTGAGGTTAAGAAGATGTATTTTTTCATTAAATTGTATAATATATAATGATATGTGTTGCCATATATAATTATATATGAAAGTGGTAGAATTAGTTCGGATTAATTGTGCCATATACACGTACATATGATCATATATGGTAGAATATATGGTCATAAATAGATCTATATATTTCATATGATCAGATACAGAAGATAAGCTAATAAATAGCATACGATACAATGATATATGATGATATATTACGCTATATAAAAAATTTCCATTAACTTAGTATAAAATATGAACATATATCGCAATATATTTCCACACATATAAGCAGATATAATGATATAAAGTTGTATATGAGTATATAGAAACAATTTATTTACACTTAAAAAAAATACATATTAATTGCGAAAATGTACTCTTTCGGTATAGAATGGACTCATAACACTTTTAAAATACAAACTTTTTAAAACCTGTTGTACATAAACTAACTACTTTTTTTAGTTTTATTGTATATTTTCTATGAAATGGGAAATTTAGCGAGTTTTTTTCACATGATTAGTTAATACATTCATAATAATCCATGCATAAAAATACGAAATTATTGTCAAAAAATTTGCTTATTTTGACATTTTTTTCGTAATTGTACGCATGGACAGTATACATTAAAGCGACTCACCTTGTATGAAGAAAAAACAAGTATTTTTTTTCACCCCTTAAAATGTACCTTCCCAGTCAGAAACTGTCAGTGGTACAAAAACCAAGCACTGGCTAACCATGGAATTGTAATTAAATTACTGGCGAACACTTCTTTAAGACGCCAGTGTTTCCAAAGTATTTATTTTACAATAATTTCAGTGGTCTACAAAAAAAACACTGGCAAAGAATTTTCTGAGACCACTATGCCAACGTTGGCAAAAAGTGTTTTCCCAGTGCTATCCAGTCGGAAATTACCAAGTACAAAAGATTAATCACTGGTAGAGAATTTATTTTATATAAATGTTGATGCTTTGTTTAAAAAAGTTTGTAGTCTGAAGATTTCGAACTCGATCCCTGTCCCAGGCATACATATTTTTTAATTTTTTTTTACTTTTTAGGGCGAGTTACTTTTATATAAATGACTAGAGTTTAACTTTAACCACAGATATTTCCATATAAATTTAACATTCATAAATATGGTTAAACTCTAAACTTTGGTTAATTGAAGATAAGTTAGCAGGTCTTAATATTTTTTATACATAACATTGATTTTTTTGTGTTCGAATCCGGGCAGGACCAAAACAAATATAAATGCATTTTTTTGTAATTTTTTTTTTTCTATTTTTAGACCACCTATTTTATATATATATATATAAAATATACCAAAGCATATCCTTTTTTCAGTGATATTCTGTAAAAAAGGATTTTTAAGTTTTTTGTATGGATATTTTTGTGATATAAATATCAAATTCACATATTTTAATCTTTAGTCGATTTAAGTAAACACGTGTTTCAGCTTTTTTCGAAATTCGCACTAGTTCGCGTTTTAACAAAAAAACTAGTTAACACTGTGTTCTAATCAGTTCTATTTCGTCATTAAATTTTTTGTTTTGTCAAGTGCATTTTCTATGCGTGAAAATAATTTCCTAAACCAAATTTTGAAAAAAATAAAAAAATTTTTTAATCCAGTCTGCAATCCGACTGAGTTTCTAGTTGATGTAAGGATGAAAATTCGGCTTAAAGAAAAAATTCCGTAGCGCGCTTTTTTTGGCGGCATGATTTTTTTTTTGCGAATTCAGTTTTTTGTTTAATTAAATTTAATCTTGATATATACATATAAAAATTAATTCTCGAACAAAGGTATGCCGCGAAAAACGCATATTGTAGTTTTTCTCATTTTTATCTCTACATCAACTATAAACCGAATACATTCGCAGAGCACCCAGGAAAATGCAGTAAATTTGCAAAACTCCAAAATATTTTCATACATATATGATGGATGGATTTGCCCAAAGATAAATGTAAGTTGAGGCTAATATTGAAATGATTACAACATACATACCTAGGCAGAAAAATACAATCGGCAAAGTAATGGCAAAGAGTCGGCGACGGTAGGTTATGCATTGACAGAACGTGGGATTAACAATCTTGAGAGTATTGTACTGTTACCCGATTGCAAACAGTGGCCCACCATTGGTTGCCACCGTTGGCATAGTCAAAAAATTTGGTGCTTTCCAAATACCTTTAATTCAATTAAGTTTGTGAAATGTTTATAAAACACGCACCCTTAAAACCAGCAACCCCGTTCGGTCTTAGCGTTTTAAATAAATAATTGCTGATTGATGGGGTAAAATACAATTAAATATTAAAATAAGAAAATGCTACTAAATAGTTTGTAATATTGGTAAAAACAATGGGGCCAAAGAATTTTGAGAGTAATACTGGCAAAACATATGCTTTGCAAACCAAAATGAGTTTTTCTAGTACAATATTGGTTGTGACTTCGGTGAGTTTTACAAAAATATCAGTAATTTGGCAGTACACTTTGTTTGCACGGTTGGCAATTTCTACCTGGGAAGTTTACGCATCAGATTACATTTTTGGTAAAACACGAACTAGTGCGAATTTAAAAAAAAACTGAAACACGTATTTACGTAAATCGACTAAGGATTGAAATATATCAATACATAAAAACCAAAACCATAAATATCCATTTTTACAGAATATCCCTGAGAAAAGGATATATCTGGGCATGCGTGCCTTAAAAAAACCTTTCATATCATACTTATATTGTATACGTTATAGGGGTACCGAACGGGATTGATTGTTATAAATCCCGAGATTCGGGATTTTAAAATCTGCGATCACGGGATTTATCGGAATCCAGGGATTTTTCAGTATTCCGGGATTTCAGGACTAATTGTTTTGTAGTTTTTAGTTCATATAAAATGTTCAAATAAAATAACTCATTAGAAAATTTTACTTTTCACATCTTATGCAAGATGATATGCAAAACAAACAAAAACTATTAACTCATTATTGACCGAGTTTTCCGTTTTCAAGCCAGTATTTTTAAACGGTTATATTTTTTAATTGATAAGTATAATTAAGCGGTTTAAGAACCTTTAACTTATTAAACATTTTCACTACAAGCGTGAATAAAAACTTGTGAAAAGTTGTTGTTCAGAGTTGTCAAATAATCAGTTTTCAGTTGGAATTAGTAGATAATATTCTAGATTTGGGTATTCTCTTAGACCCAAAATTGGATTTTAAACGGCATATTTTATTGACGATTAATAAAGCTCGTGGCACCTTAGCTTTTATAAAACGATGGGCTAAGGAATTTACAGATTCCAATGTAACAAAACAATTATATACATCGCTCGTGAGACCAATTTTGGAATATGGATCTGTGATTTGGGATCCATTATCCATTGTTCAAATATGAAAAATTGAATCAGTGCAAAAACAATTTTTGCTGTTCTGCTTACGAAGCACCTACCCTAATACCATTAATAATCTACCTTCATATACAACCAGACTAAATCTCGTTAAGCTTCCCACTCTGAAAAGTAGAAGGACAATGCTAAACGATACATTTTTATTAAATTTGATTAATGTTGATATATGCTCCGATTTCCTGTTAGAAAATTTTGTACTTTTCGTTCCTCCAAGATCAACACGTAATTATACTCCATTATATACTCCATTCTATCGTCAAATGTATGCTGATCCGTTTATAAGAATGTGTAATGATTTTAATAATCTTTAAAATTTGTTAGATTTTTCTTCAAATGTTAATATTATTAAACGCAACATCATTTTGTTTTTAAATTCTTCTATTTGAAAAAGAAAAAAGAAAAAAAAATAAATGTTGTACTTATATTAATTTATAATTTTGTAATTATTATGTTAATAGTCTGTAAGGATTTATTCCGTAGACTTATATAAATAAATAAATACTTTTAAATCAATTTTGTACAGTTTTTGATGGAAACTTTTTCAAAAATTATTTAAAAATATAGAAAAGCCTAATCTGACATATCTGTTATTGTTATGTTGATGAACTAAATTCAGAAAGTCTAAAATATTCCTAAATTTATTCCGCTTTGACTCAAAACATATGTAATGGCTGGTTTTCATTAAAAAACTAAATTACTAAAATACTTATAAAAAGTATAATGTCAGGGTTGACATATGACAATTTAAAAAAATGATAAAAGTACACGATATTTTTTCAAAAAATTAAAAATCGGTTAATTTACAAAATTAAAATTTCATATATATTTGAATAAAGATGTTCACAAATGAATACAAAATTAAATTTTTTAAATATCTTCAACCGTCTATTATTTATATGCTGTTAAAGTTTCGACTTAGTTTGCAAATATTTCCAATAGAGGGCAAAAAAATTACACAATTTACTTAATGGTGCATTTTTCTATATATCTGCGAAGTTCGTTTGAAAAATGATTAGCGGATCTATGACATAATAAGTAAAATAAGTTTACGATGTGAAAAATAAAATGGTTCAGCTCTCGAGATCTCAATGCTAGATACGAATTATTTTGGGAATCAAGGTACATTTTGAAGGGTGGACAAAAGAAATTTTTTTCGTGAGTCGGTCTAATAATTTTATAGAACATATATCAAAACTTCTCGAAAAAAAAAGTTTTAAAAAAATAACGAAATTTCGAATTTAGCGAAAATGGTAAGCGCTGGAAAAATTTTAAGAACAGATTTGAAATCTGGAGACTTCTATGGGCAGGATTTCCGTGTTATTCAAAATAACTTACAACACAAGAATTCCGTTAAAATTTTAGATATCTTTTCAATTTTGACAAATACATTTTGTGCAGGGAATAGAAGGCATTGAATACTATTTAACCGCATCATTATCATATATTTTTTTAAAACTACTAAAAACTAATTCAATATAGCGCTGCAGGTTAAATTAGCGGTTTAAAATAAATATGATTCTTATCATAATAATAAATATAAACCTGTTGAATCTGCAAAATTTTAGTTATATTTGAGGTTAATTTAAGATAATTCAAATTAACAAATTATTTTGCTAAAATCAGCAAAACAATTTTCAATATTAGTAGACAAAGTTTGCTGTTTTTGTATACAAATATTTAGTAAAAGTATTTGATAATTTTAGCAGAGTAAATTGCTATTTTCAATTAACTATAATTTTGCTCGCATATAACTACAATTTTGTAAAATTAACAGTTTTATTTTTGCTGTTCTTATCTTACTAATATTTACAAAAAAAAAATTAATAATTTTAGCATTTTTTCTGCAACGTCATTTTTAACTAATTTTTAGTAGCTTTTTATGCTTTTTTTACAGCTTTATTTCTACGATTGTACTTTCATTTCAAATAAAACACAAATTATTTTGTGATGCGTTAATCAAAAGGCGGGGCACTGTATTGTATAATTACCACCAAAAACATACAGATTTACATAATTAGGGAATTCACATGGTGCCTTAAAGTCATAAATGGTAAAGTCATATGCAAAAAATAGTACATATGTGAGCAGCATGTTGTATTTCCTAATTCTTAAGTACTAAAAACGTCAAAATCGAAACGTGAGAAAAAAAATATTGAAAATTGCAGACAAAAACCGAAAAAGATAAAATTATTACGTCTTTGTGCGAAAAATATGCATCCGATGTACTTATGGTAAAAACAAGTACGACTTATGGTAAAAACAAGTAAGACAAGTTAACTGTTTTTTCAATATTTCTTACAAAAAAGTTTATTTCTAGTTGATGAAGAAGAGGAAGACGATATTAATGAAAATTTCGGGATAAACATGAACTGCTTGATGATGAATAGTAGAAGTGTTCATTTGCGATTCCCAAAATTTTCCATTTGGCACCAAAAAGTTTTGGAAAACTACGACAGCAATAGATACAACCAAATGGTTCGCGTATTCCCAAAAGAGTTTTACTTAAATTTTTAATTTCATAAAATATGATCCCGTTTTTAACACAGGTTTAAATTTAATTGAAATGTATGTATTCAATTATTTAAAGACGGATATTTAGTATGAAATTACTGGTATATATTTATTTGTATATATGTACATTAAGTTACATTTCTAAACTTATTAAAGAAAAAACTTATTTTAGAAATAAAAAACATACTGTCTGTTAATTCACAAGCAAGCCATACCATTTAAAAACTTACATAAGTAATATATTAATAATCCATTCTGCTTCATTTTATTAATTTGACAAATTTCCTTTTTTTATTGGCACAGACAAAGGTATTTGTTTTAAATGTTGCAGAAGCGCAAACAAAATAGCATTTTACAATATGAATCTAATTAGAAAATTTTATTTTCCAATTTTTTAAAAACATTTTTATTTTCATTTCCTTCACCTTTTTTTCTCATACACTCCAACCCAAAATTAAGAAAAATCTATTGAAAAGAAATAACATTTTTGCATTCTTTTTAATATTTTGTTTACGGATTTAAATTTTTGGATCCCATTCGATATTATACAAACGCCTTACCACGGTTTAAAAGACTACGATTCGTTAAGAAGTTTTTCTTTTAACTTTAACTATAACTTTCAATAATTCAAAAAGTTCTAGCACAAATTATTAAAAAACTTCCGGCTATTCAAACAGCCAGTCTTTGTTTTACGTAGTTTTTATTTTCTTTATGTGCTTTAACTTGAACCACAGCTAGAGATAGAAGACACTGCCTAAACAGTTTAAACAAAACAGTTTAAGCAATATAAAGGGTGATTTTTTAGCAACGTTCTTTTTGGAAACACTGTTTTTGGCATCTCAGCTGTTTTCGTGTAACATGTTTCTGTTAAACATGTTCAGTTTGGTCTATAATTTAACCATGAATCGACTTACAAACGAACGATTGCAGATTATTGAATTTTATTATCAAAATTCATGGTCGGTTAAGAAAGTGCATCGTGCACTTCTTCTAATTTATGGTCAGTTTGATCTTAGGCGGCTATTCGGATTGGTCTATGGCGACTATTCGGAATCTTGTGAATAAATTTCGCACATAATTTACATTATTTGACATTAAACCACTAACACTTGTCAGAATACAAACAAAAAACTATGGCAAACAGTTATTGTGTATGGATATGTAAAGCAGAACAGAATTATATAGAAGGCTCAGGGTTAGTGTTGAAAAATCTCCAATTTGTAATGAAAAAAATCTTCTTTATTTTGTATACACTGAGAGAACTCACTGCATGATATCAATAAATTTCTGCATTAGATCTATGAAGTATCACTGGAACTCGTTAATTCAAACTTTTTATTAAATGAATGCAGTTTTTGATAAAATTTAATGAAAAATTTTATTTTATTTATTAAAATTTTAATACGATTAATGAAAAAATTTCATTAAAACTATATTCATTAAAACTATGAAGCTTTTTCATAAAGTTTAAGAAATTTTTCACTCACATTGAGTAGAAAACTTTATTTATTTAGTAAAAAATTTCATTAAAACTCGTTCAAGGAATTCTCCCTGTGTATAATTAAAAATTTATGATACGACTACATCAATAAAAAAAAGAAAGCTTTAGCAAAACTAATTTTTTTGTTGCTACATATCTGTTTTTTTTTTTTTCTAAAAACATAGATATAAAACAACGATTATGGGAAATTAACAAGTTGACCATCTCCGTCTACGATTTCCTAGTATTGGGGATATCAAATGTCATTTTAAAAGATAATTTCCACAAACTTGACAATTCCAATACTATGAAATAATGGATACATTAAGTACCCCGAGATTCTTTATAAAATTAGTTATATCCTCAGGTCGAGTTTTATAAGTTTTGTATACGAAAAAGTGGGCATAACTGACTTAAATATTGCGATTTTAGAAGGACAATTCATGTATTTTTTAAATTTTATCTCACTTTATTGAATAAAAGCAAGGTTGGCAACCGAAACGAATGAAAGTTTTGGTATCAGCATTTTTGATCGATATTTTTTGTTTTCTTCAGTATTTTTATCGGTATCGTATTTCATATAAGGTAACCAAAACATCAATACCGATACATAACATAGTGTCCACATTAGATATTAATTTTGATATTATATGTGAGAGAACGCCAACAGAATAAAGGCGTTAAATTATCTATGTCCATATTGTCCCCTATCTTTAGGGTGGAGAACACGTATTCATATTTATATCATGTCTTCTCATAATTTTCTGTCTCCCGTTGAGTAAAGACGTCCATTTATTCATTCAATTTGCAACTATGCGATTAAAAAATAACGTTAAATTGATTTATAACAGTTAAACCATTTTTAATACACTTTGTCTTCTTGTATTTTTTTAGTTTTAGGCGTTTAACTTTTATTTATTTTTTTGTTTACAATCTTTTATGTATGTGTGTGTGTATTTTGACAGCTCATATTATAATATTGTTGTTTAGAGATTTAGCATAACAACACTGTTTTGATATCAGATATGATACTAACAGTAACAGTAATGTGTGGTCCACACGTAATATAATTCTCTCTGATATTGAATTTGAAGTTTGCTGACAAATTATTATATTACAGTTAATACAGAAAAACTCGCTTAAGACGAACTCGGTAAAGACGAACCCTCGGTTAATACGAACTAATTTAAAAGTCACGACGTTTTGGCAACAATTTTCATATAAAATACATCTTTTAATACGAACTCGGTTAATACGAAACCTCGGTTATTACGAACTGTTTTAAGCAGTCCCAAAAACTCGTTTTCATACAAATTACCATGTTTAGTACACTCTTTATCCGTTTAATGGGATATACCTAATATGAATTTCATATCCGTGGATGACTTTCTAGTGTTTTTACGTCACATACTTTATCAGGTGAAGAAATATTGGAAATTGTTAATCCTGCCGATGTTGAAAATTTGTCAAGTGATATATTCGAACAAAATCGTGTGCCGAAGAATCTGACAATCATATTTTGGTAATAGAAAAACTTATAACGAATGAAATCGTTAATTCAGTCATTCAGAAAAAAATTACAGATTTTTTTTTTTAAATGAAGAATTTTAATTGAATTTTTAATTGCAAATGCATGAAATGCTAATTTTATTTTTTATTTATGTAAAAATCTTGTTTTTGTTTAAATAAATACATATTTTTTATCGTTAAAAAAAACCCGCTTAAGACGAACTAATTTTTTTGGTCCCTCGGAGTTCGTCTTAACCGGGTTTTACTGTATCTAGTGCGGACACTATGCAAAGGGCAATACATACGATATCCATTTCTGTCCACCAATATCTACTATTTCCCCCTATTGGTGATACGAATTGACAAATTATGGTTAATTTTCTTTTGATAATTACATTTTGTATCATTAATACTGGGAAATATGCGATATGGGTGGATAACGTGAGAATCAAGCTTAAAGGTATTATTGAAAACAGGTATTTCACAGTAGAATATGTGTTGTTGTTTAAGCACACAATGTTGCCAACGCAAATTAAAGTTTTGAACATCTATATATATAAAATTGAATGTGTGTTTGTTTATTTGTTTATTTGTTTGTTTGTTTGTTTGTACCTTATAGGAGACCAAACCTCTGGACCGATCTTCCTGAAATTTTCACACCATTTAACTGGGACTCTGGCATGATTAATAGGGTACTTTTTTTCTACCACGCCCACTTTTACGCCCACTTTTTTTAAATTATGTAATTTCTCCCATATAGTTTTTAACAGGTTTACTTCAAATTGTATACTCATTATACTCCAGGCGAGGTAGAAATAAACATTTCTTACGCCACGCCCCTTTTCACGCCAAATTTAGTTTGAAAGTTTTAAACTTTTTGTTCTCTGTACAAATTTGTTCCTTCCAACGGATTTTTTTTTATTTGGTAGTATATCGCTCTTAATACTGTTAACGTCGCCATATAACTATGAACCACGCCCACTTCACCGAACCCTTTTTTTAATTCAGATACTTATACCACTAACAATGTTTGATATACAAAATACTTTTTTGTAATATGTATTTACCTAAAGTTTTATACACTTTTTATCTACAGGTAAAGTAGCCATACATCTTTTTATTACCAAATCCCCCTTTTTCGCCCCATTTTACTTTAAATTATAATTAATCTGCTTTCAATCTATATATATAAAATGGAATGTGTGTTTGTTTATTTTTTTGTTTGTTTGTTTGGACCTTATAGGAGACCAGACCTCTGCACCGATCTTCCTGAAATTTTCACAGCATTTAACTGGAACTCTGGCATGATTAATAGACATGATTTCGATCACGCCCACTTTTACGCCCACTTTTTTTAATTATGTAATTGCTTCCTTATAGCTTTTAACATATTTATTTCAAATTGTATACACATTATATACTCCAGCCAAGGTAGATATAAACGTTTCAAACGCCACGCCCCTCTCACGCCCCATATTGTTAAAAAGTTTTAATCTTTTTGTCCTCTGTACAAATGTATTCCTTTCAACGGATTTTTTTTTTTCAAATAATGTATATGGCAATTCATTTCACTAATTAAGAACGGTTATGATTGGCTGTCTTAAGAATAAATATTATTTCACCAAACGGGAGCTATGTTTGCAGCCATTCAAGTTTTAACTTTGATCGCGTCTATTTGACTAATTACAATAACGATTCCGATTGGCAGGTTAAAGAAAAACTATTCTATTTAAGCAAGCGGGAGCTTTGCTTGCATGCTTTGCATTTATTTAACTATATAAACACTTTTTAATACATTTCATAATGATGGGGGTAGCGAAGCACACCGGGCTCAGCTTTTTATTATAAAAAAAATATATCATTGACACGAAATTTTTACTTAATTTTGTTATCTTATTTTTAATGTATTACACATTTCAATTATCATTTTTTAATTTTAAAAACGATCATAGACAAACTAAGGTCATCTAACTTATCTCAATGTAGCCAAAGTTTAGTGAAAACTATAGTAATGAATGTTAAATTTATATGAAAATATCTGTGGTTAATTAAACTCGGCTATTTTTAGAAAAGTCAGCTAATTAATACAAATAAAATTTGAAGGCAAAACAACGTTTGCCGGTCAGCTAGTTTTGTATAAAAAATAAATATATTTTCAGCTTAAAACGTAAGAAATTTTTTAACCTGATTCAATATTTTGGTATTTTTTAAATTAAAGAATTGATTTATCGAGGTAATCAGAAAGGAAATCAGGACTATGCACTAAAAATCGATTATATGCCCTAAAAAACTAAAATATGCTTTAAAATTACAAATAAATGCTAGTAAAAATACATTTTTCTATAAAAATGTGCGCTGAGGTAGGAGTAGCATATTTTTGAGGTAGGAGTAGCGTAGTTTTTTCAATCACTAACAAAAAATGATATAAAAAAAAATTATACCAAAATTAAAAAAGGAAATTAAATTTTGCAAAAACGACTTGAAATTGTGTTTTTATTAAAAATTTTTTGAATGTTTTATTTATTGAAATATATACTTTTTACTAAGTACAAACATATACTAAAAAAGTTTTTTTTTTAATCAAAAATATGCTCTTAATATCAAATTATGCAAAAATATGATATTAAGAGATAAATATGATCTACCTAGTCGTTGCTAGAATCCGTCAATTATTCTGAAACGGAAAAATATGTGATCCATTTTTCAATACATATAACAATAACAATTAAAAAATATTAAAAATAAAGTTACTTTTTCCCATTAACACCTGCTGACTTATCACAAAATAATGTATTTAATTAACGTTTATGACAAATGCTTTTTGCAGCAACATTATACGGATTTTTCTAACAAAATCTTTCTATTTTTCACTTTTTGTTTTTTTAAAAAATTTATAGAAAAATGTTTAAAAAAAGTATACAATGGCAAAAGGTTAACTTTTTTATATAAATAACTCGCTCTTAATTTATTTTAGTGATTAGTTGCTTAATACAAGTTTAAACTATAAACTTAATCTTCATATTTCAGACAATTAAACATATTTCTCAAAATAAAGTATGAAAGTGATCCACTGTAAATATACCACAACTCTTCATAGAAAACACTTAAATACAGCAAATGCCGCCTGTACCTTTATTAAGCTGTTCAACACTGCATCATTCAAAAAACGCGTTTATTTAATTTTGTGATTGGTACACACTTTGTATGTAAATCAGTTTGGCTTTGGTTTTTTTTTTTAACTATACTTGAAAATTTATTGCTGGGCCAGTCTTTCTTCGTTTTGTTCTTTTAAACTAGCAGTTATACGACAGAAAACGATTTTATTGCTGGACAGCTTTTGTTTGTGTTTTATTTCTATCCATAACATCCATATTCATAATTAAAAGTTAGCAAGGAGTTAACATGTATACTATTCATAATACACTTGTCATACTCTTGTTAAGTTTATGTTAACAAGCTTCTAAACTGTTGTTAAGAGTTTAAAAACAGCTGTTTTCTGTCAAAGCGACTGCGAAAAATTATAAAAAATAAATATACATTTTTGTACCCGAAAAAAAATTTTTAATATCTAAATTATGAAAACGCTTAATAATTTAGATTCATTTGACTTTTTAAGAAATAGATCCCATAATCGTGCAGTTAAAGTTTATAAAAAAGAAAAAAACAATTTTTTGTTTATACTGACAGGTAGTTTCGTAAAAAGTATAGATTTACAAAAGAAAATGCCAAAAAAATTAATTGTTTTGGTCAAGAATGACCTGAAAGGAGAAAAGAACACTGGAAACATTCCACCGTATCTTCAAGTTCTATCAGCGATAAGGTGTTGTGTCCACAACAACGTACAAGAAGATTGTGGTGAATTTCGTGGATTTAGGGCCAATATTACAACTTGCCAATAGCTAAAGTTCGGATGTTAACTGACAGATTATTAGTTTTTCGTTATTATAAGTATACTTTAAGCTAAAAGTGACCGATAAGCTAAAGGGAAGATATTGTTCTCTTTACCTTTAAACGTAAATTTATGTGTTTAAAGTTACCAAATTTTCTGCTCTATAAAGAAAAAGAAGAAAATACCGAATTTCACAAATTATTGTTTGTTTGTAAACAAATAAACAAAAGTACGTTGCCACTACGTATTTTTATAAACCAATTCATAAACCAATAATCGGTTTTTAGTTTGGTGCTGCCACATTATCAAAAATATTAATTTTATTTTATTAGGAAGTTGTAATAACGAATAACATTATAGCTCACTTTATTCCTCATTTTAGCTAAAGTTACTTTTTACTAACATTTACTTTAAAGGCAAGTTGTAATAACGGCCCTTAGTCAACTTTCAATGAGCCAAATTTGTGAAAAGGTAGCCAGGGCGTTTGCTAAAAAAGCCACGACTTATATTAAAATGCCAACTACAGCTGGCATAACTAGTCTATTTAACAAATCCTGTAAATACATGTAATAAATAACATAAATGTAAAAAGATTATTAAAAATAAATATTTTATATTAGCTTTTCATATTGTTATTATTTTAAAAAATCAGAGTTGCTTTGCAACAAAAGGTGCCCCCTATAGAATTACCCTGTGGCTCAGTTCTTCGTTTTCAAAAAATAAACTTTAACTATGCTACTGCTGTTGAAAGTTGATGCCAGTTCAGTTCAAGTTTAAGTCATTGGGAAAACTATAGTTTTGTTTTTTACTTAGCTGTTGAAGCAGTTATATATATATGCTTTTGCTGAAATCACGCTAGTTATTTAATCACTGATCCCAACACTTGGATGGCACAATTGTGTCGTTACAAAGTTATATGGGCACATGCGATTGGCTAAATTTCAGATCAATCCGATAGTATTAAACCGTGCCTCGTTGAGGTTAATTTTTTTTTTTCTTTATACGAACGACCCCGCCACTCACTTACGAACCCTTAGCGACCTAGAGGGTGCGTCCGCATAACGTGGAGACCGCGTACAAACCAGGATTCGAGTTTTGGCGGATTTTAAAATGATAAGTAAGAAAAATCGCATGAAGTATTCCGTGAAATCAGCTACAGATTAAATCATCAGCTGATAATAATAATAATACTAACAAGAAATGGTGTAAACATATAAATATCACAAATAAAAATATTCATCAACAAAATTTGATGCAACAACAAACAACTATTAATTAAGGAGTCTAATTATAGCGCGCTTTATCTTAACATAAAGATTAAAATCAACGATGTTATAAGTCGATAAGCTTAATGTGTTTGATAGAGGATATTGAATTCAAAAATAAATCTAATGGTTGATAGAGAAATAACAAGTATTAAAACAGAATACTAACACTGATTTTTGCTGTCTGAAATTTTTGTCACAGATAAATAAACATTAACTAATAGTATTCCATCAAAAAGTGATTTTCAAGAAATTGGTTCATAGAGGGTATCGATATGTAAACAAAATTTTGTGTTAATTATACAAAAATTATGCAGAGAATACATTAAACAACACAACTTAACTTTAAAATTTATTTAAAACTGCTTAAAAGCATGAAAATTAATTAATTCAGAGTACCACTGTTAACACATTTTTTCGAAACTTTTTCAAATATTTAAAATTCAAACACGCTTTTCTAAGATAAGAAAATTGTGAAAATTATTGAAAAACAATATTACTTTCAAAGGATTTAAAAATTTTTCAGAAACATTCTTTTAAATTTTGTAATTATTTTTTTTTTTACATAAGAACATTCAGATTGCAATGAACCTTTTAATGAAAAATCGCTTAGATTTTCATTACTTTTTTTATTTGAAAAAATCGTTAGGTTCAGATGACTTTTCCTCGAATTTAGTATTTTTATTTAAAAACCTGATTTTAAATTAAACTCTTTCTATAAGATTGATATAATTTTTATTAAAAATAAAAATTATGTTTATGTGCAGTGAAAATGAAAATTATTCAAGTTCGTGGCCATACTCTATATTTCTTTATTAGGATATTGTCCTAACAAATAATCTATAGAGTTTTTGTATTAAAATTATTAATTGATCAGGAATGTGTTGATAGATCTATTTCGGAACATATTTAGATGCTCAGGAGGATATAATGGATGCAACATTTTATACAAATATTTTAAGAGAAGTCATGATGCCTTATGCTGAGTGGAAAATGCCGCTTGAATGGATATTCCAACAGGACAGTGATACAAGCATTCATCGAAGTTGGCAAAGGCATGGTTCAGGGACAACCATGTGAAGATTTTGGGATAGCCTTCACAGTCACCAGACCTAAATCCCATCGAAAACTTGTGGGGCGAGGTTAAACGATGTCTTAGAGGAAAAAATCGGTCAAATAAAGATGAGCTGTGGACAATGGTTGAGACTGCATGGAAGAATATTCCAGTCACGACCTGTCAAAAGTTAGTTGGTGTTCAATTCTTAGTGTTACTGCCTAGACAAATTTCCTAAATATTAAACATTTTGCCAGGTTGAACAAATTAGTTCAACCCTATCCTTAATTAGGATAAAAAACAGTTGGCTCTATGCCGAAGCGCTGCTTTGCAGTAATAAAAAATAAGGGCAGTTCTACTAAGAACTGAGGTAGTATAAGCAGTTATGTAAGCAATTATTTTATTAAACATATTATTTATATTTTCTTTTTAATAATTTTAGGAGGTTTGTTTAGATGGGTCTATTTTTTTACAGAGAAAATAAATGTATATACCGAAGTTTTTTATTTTAATTTTTAGAGCAATGAATTCAAATATATAATTTATTTTTTTTTTATATTACAATAATACCTAATAAATTGAAAATTGACAGTGTGTTTTGTATGGGAAAAAATGACTTTTTTGCATTTTTTCAAAAAATAAGTAATATCGAAGCAGTTTTTGTGCCATATTATAAATTAATCGAGATGAAGACACAAAAAACGTTTCCAAAAAGATATAAAAATCCAAAATCGGTGAAGACTTAGCCCAGTAATAAATAATGCCCCAGACCACTAATGTGCCAAATACCACTAGATCACAAATTTCGAGCTCACATTCTAAACGTTTTCAAAATAAATTCCGAAATATATTTTTTTACTTAGTGGACTCATTAACTGTGAGATATGAAATATATTATTTTTTGGATGTCGTTAACCTGTCCTAAGGTGACGTCAAAAACCAAAAATATTTTTAGGGTATTTTTCAAATCTCCAAAATCAAATTTTAAAAAATTTTGTTCAACAAAAATGGAAAAAAATAATTTTGCACACTAAGGTTTTATTAAGCATAAAATTCTAAATTAAACTACCAAAAATTAGACATATCCCCCGGTTAATTTAGTTAGGGCACCTATTTTAATTCGGCGAATTTCGAGGAAAATGGCTTTTTTTGCACAAAATTTAATATAAGGGTAAAATTTTTATACTTTTAACAAGTACCAATTAATGCTATTTGGGGTTTGATAACACTAGCTACAAGAAGTATATTCTGAAAATGTTGTTAAAATTGACCCACTCCAAAGGTCAAAACACAAGGTCAAATGTCAATTTTTTTGGAAATTTTGAAGATTTCATGAAATTGATAACGAAAGATCGTGTGGTATCTTCGTATTTTAATGCAAGTTGACTAAATCAAGATATATTGATATAGGTAGTTTCACTAGAACAACAACTACAACAAACAACTACAAACAATACAAAAACAACAGGGTTTTGACATTTTAAAATACTCAAGATACAGTCTTTGTTCTGTCAAAACCATTTAAGAAATGTCAAAACCAGGTAAGAGGAAGATAAGCAGTTAGGCTACTAAAACTACCTTATAAATATATCTTGGACTAAATTATTTTTCGTAGTTGGTATTTGTTATTTAAAAAGAAAAAAACCTAAATTAACCCTTTTGTGCACTTGGGGCCAAAAATGTCCCAATATTTTTTAACATTAAAAAAGGTAAAAAATTTTGAATTATAAAGAAAAAAATACAGATTTTCTTACTTAGAAATCGAAATTTACCCTGTTATGCACTTTGGGCCAAAAATTACGATCAAATACACATGAGTCAAACTTTCGTCACCATTTGTTTAGTATGTAAAACAGAGACAACATATTGTATGTTGGTACTATTTTTATACAATGTATGGAGTTACAGTCTGTTTACGAAACGTATCCGATCGAGTAATGCAGCTAGAATAATAAGTAATAATTAAAATTTAATAAACACCGATTTTTTCAATTCTTTCAATATCTACATATTGTTAAAAGAAAAATATTCTTTAAATTATTTTATTAATTTTTTTTAAACATTATAAATAATTTCATAAACAAAAAAAAACAACTTTTTATTTCAATTCAAAAAAAAAACCTTTCTCATTTTTACTTTTTTTTTTGAAAAACTTGAATATTTTTTATAGTTCTATTTTTTATTTGTAAATAATAAAACCTATTCTATCATGACACAATATAAAAAAATATGCAAATACTAAAACGCAAATATCGAATTACAAGGACCTCTGCTGGTTTTGATTATAAAAATTATATTTTTTGACGTTAGTAAATTTAGAAAAAAAAAATAATTAAAAAGTTAGTATTTAAAAAAGTCAAAATAGCAAAATTTTTAACTAAAATCTCGATTTGGAGTAAAAATTAGTTTAAAACTTGCAAAGTTGGATTACTAACGGCTTTACTAATTGTTCTACTAACATTTTTCTCTGGGTGTAGCTAAATAACTTATTTAAACAATAACAGAAAAAATTAGCTCAACTGAATTGGACTTTTAAACAACCCATTTTTTATGAGTATACTCTTAATTGTTTCAGGAATAAATTCTTTAGCAGCTCTGAATAGTATTCAACATTTGTGTATAGTGGTTTTTACCAAATTTGTAAAAATTTCGACATCAATTATGGTTATGTACTTGGCTCATTGCCAAATTATTTTTTTTTAGTTGTATTGCAAGCGAACACATTTAAACACATACATACATTAGTTTAACGCATAACATATTCCCAGTGCTGAAACTGTTTAAGGTATCATAATTTTTGTTAATATTGTAATGTAATTATATTAGGGTTGCCATATATGAAATCGAGAAAAAAATACATCGAGAAAAAAAAGCAGTACGATTTAGCAAAAAAAAAAAAACAAAGAGTACAAATTTTTATTTAAAAAAAATCATAAAATTCTGTACATAAAGTAACAATTTATGCAATTAAGAACTAAAACAAACAAAATAAAAAGTATGTGGCCCCTATGAAATTAGAAAAGACAATTTTTCTATTAGAATAAGAATATTTATCACATTTGTTGATGTTTTAAATGAAAAAAAAAACAAGATACAATTTCGCCAGTATATTATAGAGAAAAATATTTAAACATTGGATAAAAATGTTCCATTTTGTTAAAAATTGTCAACATTAAGAAAAATCGTCAAAGTTTGAAGCTCACATGATACTTTGCTACAGGGCGTTTCGAATAACCTGCGTTTGCTTTTCTAAACTCTGAACAAAGTTTTTGTTATTAAATAAGAAAACAGTTTCTAATTTAATGTTTTTAATGAAAAAAGTACGAAAAAAGTACAGAGGCAAGAAATAAGTACTTTTGCGTACTTTTTTAGGTGTTATGAAGAAAAAAGTACAATTGGGAAATAAAAATACGCGTACTGCTAAAAACAGTACGTCTGGCAAGCCTAAATTATACCAACTTACGCTCTGCTTTGCTTTAAAACATAAAATTAAGTAACGGATAATTAGTTACTTTTTCCATTATTTCAAAACAAAAATAATGCGCTTCTTATAATGTCTTATTTTTATCATTATTTTGATTCAATTTCTGGATTTTGTTTTCACATTTGTTTTATCTTTTTTTTTAAACTCAACATTTTTTCCACTCTAGTATTTTAATAAAATTGTTGAGTCAAATTGTTCGGGTGAGAAAAAAGCGAAATGTGTTTCCCTAAGAAACAAGCGGTCAAAAGTGTTTTATTCATGGTTTGATTTAAGGGAGCTTTTAAAAACTTTCGACACACCTTTCAGATAATGGCCTTTTAAATGTCATTGAACTTTAAATTTATATTCTCCTAGTAAATGTGGAGTTTACATATTTTACCGTTTTTCAAAATTCGTTATAGTTCGCGTTTAGTCGCTGCTCAAAGTTGGGGGGTTTCTAAGTAATGTATAAGAAATAAACAACAGCCGGATTCATATAATGCCGTATAATGTGTAAACATCGTATTTTTTATCACATTAGTGTCTGAAATGTTTTAAATACCCTGGAAAGTTTTTTATACATTTTGCTTTGTATTTTTATTCCAATATTTCAAACATTAAAAAAATTTAAATTAGCAGTTATTTTGATCGTTTTTCATAAATTATTGTATTTTATGTATAAAGGAATGCTTTTCTAAAGATACCATCCTGCAGTTCAAAAAGAAACGAACGAATTATTTTAAAAATGCATCAAGAATTGTGAAGGTATGTACGTATCTGTAAATACGAGCTGTGTACTTAAGCACAATATGCAAAGCGTATTATGAATACTGCTAATGTTTAAATTATCATAACTTTTGAACGTGTCAACAGAAAATGTATAATTTTCTCTAAATAGTGTTGCACAAAAATAATTTTTGAAGAAATATCCTTAATTCGCAAATACCTCAAAACCCCCATAATTAACGTTTATGAAAGTATCACTTATAACATATAAAACTGGAAAGTTGGAAATCAGAGGGGTTCAAAAATAAACGGAATTTTTTCCGAAAGTATCTTTGATATTTAATATAAAGATTTGTATATTCGTTAATAGAGACTGAGTTGAGCGATAATTTTAAATAAAACATTTTATTCTGTGCGCCCCGATAGGCTAGTTGGTATCGCGCTGGTTGTCACTGCGGGGGTCATTGGTTCGATTCCCACCAGAGGCACTGGTCTGTTTCGCTACAACGCGTCGAAGCCCATAGTAGCTAGTGCTCGGTTAGGATAATAGTATATAATTTGTAATTATATGATTATTAATTAATAAAATAAAAAAAAAAAAAATAAAAATTTTATTAATTAAAATTTTATACAGATTTATATTCTGTATTATATAAAAGTTAAGCGTTTAATTAATTTGTCTGGTATGCCTCCCTTCAGTCGCGTACCTAAAATGATTTCGATGTTTTTGCTTTATGAATTGATAACCAGAGTTAAACTTTAACCACAGATATTTTCATATGAATTTGACATTCATAACTATGATTAAGCCCTTACCTTTGTTTATAGTGAGATACAGTGTTGGTCAAAACATTCGGGACTGAGGTTGCATTTGAGCTTTTAATTGATTTACTTTAAGTTGCTTTTTGTTACGAACTATTTATTATTTCCTCAACTTTATTTATAGCTTTTGTTAAATAAATAAGAAAAAAGCTGATTCCGTTTAATTACAACAACAAAAAATATATATATACAGAGATTGTCGAATTAAAATGTTCAAAACATTTGCAACTGTCATTTCTACAACTCTTAACTAAGTAATTAACGCTACCAAATAAATGCTTGTATATAACACTAAGCGCATTATTATTGTAAAATATTTTATATTCTTATCTTTGCTTTTATTAATTGGCTTATTCAAATTATTGCATTCAATAGTTTTAATTAATTAATGCATTGAATGGAATCTTCGTAATAAATTTTTTTGTGAAAAATGGCTGGAGTCAAGTATAATTCCGTTTTCAAGAAAAAATTTTAAAAGGACTTAAAAATGGATTTTTAAAATATAAATGTATATAAACATGGACTTTTAAGGAGTAACTGTCTATATCGTTATCCATTCCCAAATCAACGATTTGTCTCATGGTTAATAGTTGCAACAAACATCAAATTCGTAACAAAGGAACCCCGTGCAACAAACTGTAAGAAAAGATAGAAAAATAAAGAATTTTTTTACAAAATATCACATAGCAGTTCCTCGAGAAGCTAAAACTGAACTTCATCTGAATTTCAGTCTTTACACCATCTAAATTAGAGCCCGAGATTATGACCTCAGAAGTTATAGATGTACAAAACAAAACCTACACTTAAAAAATAAGTTAGTAGAAAAATTAGTAAAACAGTGTTGTAAATCAAGTATATTATTTCTCAGCAAATTGTTAGCAGAAATTGTGTATTTCAGCTAAAATTTTAGTTATACATACTTATTCAGCACTTAACATTTTTGAAATTATGTTTTACTAATATTTTACTAATGCATTACTAATTTTTTTTTTTTTGTTAAAAAAAATTGTGCAATACGCCCATTAATAGTGTGGACGAAAGCCAGATTGAAAGATATACGCAGAATGAAGTAGATGTCGCGACATGTCAAGATGTAGTAGAGACAAGGAAAATTAAACTAAAAAGTACAACTCTTGTAAGACACATAAAAAAAATTAACCATGGAAGTTTTTTGCATATGTTTTTCATAATAAAGGACGCCAACAATGTTTATTTACATAAATTGTTGATCTAATAAACTCAAATATAGTGTTGATTCCGGCTTGTCAAAGAAATTGAGTATTGTTTAAATTAAAGACAAAATAAAATATTTAAATTTAATAAAAAATAAAATGTGTATTTGTAAACTAAATTTGTATATTAGTAATTTATGGAATGCGGAAAAATTACAAACAAATATACATTTAGGTAGACAGACTAAAGCGACAAAGAATGACACACATCATATGTAATTTTTTATATTTCCTTTCTCTATTTGCTAAAAAAAAGGATTGTTTATGTCATATTTTTGGCAAGTCATATTTTGGTATTTTTTTTTGTTTTGTTTCTAGAATTATCTACGGCATTTAGCTTTAGTCCAAACTGTCGTCATTTAGACAACCAAGTATGTAAGTACACAGAAAAAACTAAAAACGGGTTTCAATTCAAAATTTTATTGAATCAATTAATATTTTAATTGATTTTGCACCTACGACTGAAATGATAGTATTAACTAAAAAAATTTGCAAACTGTCTGCAAATTTTTTTAAAACTCTTTCAATTAAAATAATAATAATATCAATTAAAAGAGTTATTGTTTTTCTTTACAACCTCAATTAAAAAGTTACGTTAAATTGATTAAAACTTTAATTGAAACTTGAGAAGAAAACAATGGTAGTTTTAATTGAAAACTCGTATTTTTTTTTTGTTATATGCCCCCATTAAATAAAAAAAGGAATGTAGGTTTGTAAATTAAATTGACATTTTATTTATAATAAAATTAAAGCTTTTTAATATAAAAATGTATTATAAGAAAGCAAATAAAAGTAAAGACAAAATTTTTGTTTTGCTTGTCTTGTTTGTTTGTTTGAACTTTTTCTTGTAATTGAATTGCTTTCTTAAAAAAACCACACACAACTTTAAAATGACAGTTTAATGACACTTATACTTATTAAAAATTTAATTATTTACAAAATAATAGTTTAATTGTCCTTTTTCGATAAGGTTTATTTAAAGCCACATGTCCACTTTTATTACCACAGATAAAACAAGAAACTAAATTAAGTTTTCGTGCGTACACGAATATCTCAACAAAAAGAGTGTTGCAAACTCTAGTGAAATAACTACGATTTTGCGTGTATTTTTTTTTTTTTATTTATTTATTTATTTAATTGAAATATCACATACAACAAGATTAAAATCTTTTAAATTACAGCATGTGATCTTATAATGGCATAATCGTTTCGTAAAATTTAAATTATTTGAAATCGGTAAACTATTCAACTTATTAAAAGTTAATCATTTCCGATTTTTTTTCTTTTTATTTACAAATTAAATAATATATTGATATAATTAAACCTTTGTTTGATTATTTAATCTAAATAAAATAAAAAAAATAGTTTGCCAAATTTTTAAAAATTTTGTTTACATGTTGTCAACACTGTATGGATATATTAGAAAATTCAATAAATTTTTTAATTGAATCGATTAAAAAAATTGTTTAAATTGCCATTGATATTCAAAGAATCGATTAATTAGATAGAATTTTTCTATAATTTTTTTAAGTTTTTTTCAGCCTACTAATATTCATCAAAATTTTTATTAATTTTTAGCAATGATTTTTAATTTTTAATTAACTAAATGTTAGCAAAATGTTTGCTGAATTTACAAATTTTTTTGATAAAAATCAGCTAGCTGATTTTGCTGCCTTTTTTGCAAGCACTCTGACTAATATTTTGCTGACTGAGCAAAATTATTTGCTGACATTACTGATTTTTTTTTTTTGTGTATGTTTAAAAAAAAATAGAAAAATCTGGCTTTACTTTGCTTGTACCCACTGAAATTAGTAGCCACAACAAAGGAATCTGATGAGTCAAAATTTAACCTGCGGGGGTCAGAAGGAAGAGCCCACGTTCGATGACCTAAATACCAGTTGCAAATATTTTGATCAGCACTGTAAGTTAATAGGGCTATGTGAGTTAAAAATTTTAATAAGCATAAACAAAATTTACATAGTGTTACAGTCATAGAAATAAACCTTTGTAAAGATGTTGAAAAACATGACGTTTTATTAAAAACTGATAAAATTAGCAGCTTTTTTCCTCATTATCAATAAGATTAGAACAGCAAAAAATAAAACAAAATTTTAATTATATTGTGGTTGAATTTTAGTTAATTGAAAACAACAATTTACTCTGCTAAAATCAGCAAAAACTTCAGCTAAACATTTGTAGACAAAAAACAGCAAACAAAAAATGTTTACTATTTTTAAATTTTAGAATACACAGGCCTACAAAAAAAAATTTTTTGTTTGGTGCCGCTAATTCTATGTTATAATTTGGTTAATTAGTCCGCAAGACGTCATGGTTAGCTGTCAAAATCGCGAAGCTACGTTCAGGTTTGTATCGATCGGTCATAACCTAAAAAATGTATTTTATTATACTTAATGTCATTATAGTCAATTAATTTCTTTGATTAAATGATAATATCGATATGCCGTCGTCGAGAAGGTGTTGTGTAAATAATCCAAATACATTTTGTTATATTTGTGGTGAATATGTAGTAAAAAAGTTTAGAAAACCTATAACAGATGCAGTGAAGAAGACATACGTTGATTGCTTTAATATCCTTGCGAAATCTCGAAAACTACACGTAGCATTAAAAAAGTAAGTATCAATTTTTTATCAGGGTACCGAACGTACTTGAAATCTGTTTTATTTTTTGCGGCACCAAAATCATTGTAGGCCTGTGATATTTTTAAATTTTTGAATATTTTTAAATTTAGTAGAATGCAAATAACAGTACATTTTTCAAAAATAAACAGAAATATTTGCTAAAATATTTAAAAAAAAAATCGATTTTCAGAACCATTTTTTGGAGGGTAGGAGTTGGTGGGCGCCCCAAACAAGAATCAGAAGTCAAAATAGAAATATATTCACAAACAAAGAGTCGGTAGTGTAAGGGTTAATAGATACATTTATTTCTGTAATAGTGCCAATTTTGGAACGTAGAGTCAAAAATGTGTGAGATATGGAAAATCGCTACAAATTACGAAAAAAAAAAATGTTTGTATTATTTAGTGCCAAGCCATTTGGTTGGAATTGTTTATCAAGAAGACATGATCATTTTTGGCTACTTAGAAAGTTGACTAACTTTTGAAAATCGAAATTTTTTAAAAAAAAAATTAAGATCATCATTAGTTTACTTTCGTTTACTGTGATTTTACATTCAATATCGCGAATTTTTTAATTGTATTTAAAAGTGGACATGTTAAAGTAAATAATGACATTAATACTTTTATTTTTCTATTTTTAGTTTTTAATTGCAATACCTGATTATATTAGGAGTACTTTGACACAATATTCGTGGGTCAATGCAACCGGATAATAAATTATACAAGTAAAATGAAGAATTTCGTACATATAAGAATATGGAAGTAGTTATTTTCAACGTCTGCAAATTAAAAACTAGAAAAGGTAAAATAAAAACATTGTTTTTGCCAGTTATCTTAACATGTACAATTAAGTATTGATTCTAAAATTAGAATAAAAAATTTTATAATATTTTTTGATGTTGTTTTTCTAAATTACAACAACAAAGTTTAAACTATAACGTAAAATGAAAAGTTGTACAATAATCCAAAAAAAAATATTGATAATTTTCCCCCAAGATTTATTCGTTTAATTTTACTTTAAATTTCTTGCATGTAAGTGTCCGTATTTCAATTTACACCACAGAAAATACAAAAATCGATATTCAATTAAAATATTTGTTGATTCAATTCAAAAAAAAAGTTTAATTGAATTCGGTCCTATTAAAGAAATTGTAGTATCAATTAAAATAATTTGTAACTATTTAATTGATTTTATTTTCAATTACGGTTTTAATATCTATTCAAAATTTAATTGAATATTGTTTTTAATTTCAAACAAATTTTTAATAGGTACTTTTAAAATTTTAAATAAAATTTGCAAAAAAATCGACAAAGAATTGCTAAAAAAAAAAAATCCTCGAAATTGTCAAAATTAAAATATTTAAAAAAAAAAAAAAAAAAATGGAAAACAATTATCAAAATTTACAAAAAATGGCCAGAATGAAAACAATCTTTAATATAACGAAAATTAATCGCCAACGTTGAAAAAATCACCTAAATACAATTTAAAACGTCTATAAAGAATTTTTAAATTTAATCGGTCTTTTTTAAATTTTGGTGTTTTTTTTAATTTTTGGCATTTTTTCTTTGTGGTCGTTATGGGTTATAAACTGGACATTTTGTGTGGACCAAATTCATTTTTAATTAAAAATTTAATACGTATTATTAAACTTTTAATTAAAGTGAGTTTGAAATCAAACAAAAGTTTAATTGAAATTTTGTTGACAACATTTTTTTTTGTGTAGCTCAGATGGTAAAGCTCTCGACTGACAATCTGGAATCCCAGATTCAAATTCCGGCAAGCACATTTTATTTAAAATAAATTTGACAGTAAAAAAATATTTTTTATAAAATTTAGTTTTTCTTTAACATATATTATTGAGTAGTAAGTCATATAAGTACGTAACGACATATTTTTACTTTCCGTATACTGATGCGTAGTCATAAGATATTACATCCCCATATAAAAGTTTTAAGAAATGTTATACGAAAATGAGTTAAAATTACTAGATGGGTTATATAAAACATTATTTGGTTGTGTTTTTCTATACTGGGTTTACTTAATGGCATTGTAGTTAATACTTACTATGATCATTGAAATAATTAAAAGTCAAAACCCACATTGTTATGATTAGGCCACTAAAAAAAAGCCTTAAAAACAATCAGCCGTACTATCTAAATTGTTCAAATGTATATTTTTTGAAAATAAATTTTGTGAAAATGTTTAAAATAAATCTATTAAAATAATATTAAACATATGTATAAAGTGTCCGACAAAAATTAGTAAAAAAAAAGTTAGTACAAAAGCACGTATTCCACACTCACAAGAGAACTATCCCGAAGGGTACACTCCCTTTTAAATAAATCTTATATATGTTATATGGGGTCCGCTGAAGTCTTCCAGGGGGTTCGCGAAAAGTTCCGAAAAAATTGTTGTTTAAAAGAATTTTAAAAAATTTCATAATAATATAAAAAAAATTTAATTGAATATTTTATTTTATTTTTTATGTATTTATCTAGTTCCGTAATATAAAGCCTTGAAGGCCAAAAATATACATTACACAGTAACACCTAAGATATGTAGACTAAAAATATAAAAATATACAATAATCAATATTCAATTATAAAGTCCAATAATTATGATAACAATTCAAAATAATATTCCATGAGTTTTAGACGAGACGAGAAAAAATTCGCAAACAAAAATTATGAGAAATTCGTTCCAACTATGAGCAATTCGTTCCAACTATTACCAATTCGAATTAAATACGATCTTTTAAACGCAGATCATACAATTATTGCATTGACAGCATGACGATTGCTTCCACAACGTGAGAAAGCAAAAGCATTGTATAGAACTTTTTGTACTTTTTATGACTATGGAAAAGGATTAAAAAAAACGCTTAATATAATCAGAAATGTGATCACGGCGTGGAACATTATATACAAATAGAACTATAGAATTGACTATGCGTTTTAATCTAGTAAGATTAATTTCAATAGTGCAAAGGCCATACAAGACCAGTGACATTAACTGTCAGTAATAAGAAAACATCATCTGCAAATAAAAACCGTTTTACAGAATCTTGTATTCGTTAATTCAGGTAGATCATTTACATATAGAAGACCCATTACAGACCGTCAAGGAACATCTGAATGAAGGGGAAGGATTCCGGATTCAATACCGTTAACCACAACGTACTGAGATCTACCATTTAAGTAGGACAGTATAAGCCTGCAAGCAGATTTATGTACTCGTTTTCAGCTTAAAAACCATTGTCGCATAATCAATTGAGTTAAAGGCATTAGAAAGCCTCTCTTTTACAAAATGACTTGGATTCGTTTCATGCATGGTGTGTCTTGAATTTAATGGAACTAAATCTAAAAAAATGCAAATGTATCTCGTTTGTTAGAAAGAGGCCGATATCTGTAAACTATATGCTGGGCGGTTATCAACTGGAAAAAGTAAACAACTTCTTAGATCTTGGTGTATTGTTAGATCCCAAACTTAGTTTCATTCCCCATATCACAATTATGGTAAATAAAGCTAGGGGAGTTTCATAAAACGTTGGGCTAAAGAGTTTAATGATCCGTATGTAACAAAAACGTTGTATACGTCACTCGTAAGGCCTATTTTGGAATACGCATCTATAATTTGGGACCCTATGTACCAGAACCATATTGACTGTATTGAATCTGTACAAAAGCAGTTTCTATTGTTCTGTCTACGTAGTTTAAATTATGATCACTTGAATCTTCCGTCATATACCATCAGACTTGCTCTCATTAAGCTACCAACCCTTAAAAGCCGCAGATCTGTGCTAAACGTCTCGTTTCTACTTTATATAATTAATGGTGATGTTTGTTCTGGTTTCCTGATCAACAATATTTCTTTCAATGTTCCTTAAAGACCGACGCGTTACTTTTCACCAATATCAGTTAAGTTTTTTAGATCAAATTATGCAGACGCTGACCCCTTAAGAAGAATGTGCATCGAATTTAATAAACTATTCAAAT
>CM037855.1:58113134-58295810 GCA_021234595.1 Delia radicum | reverse complement strand
TGAATTTGTTGCGCAAAAGAGCCATTGTTTCGTTAGCTGTGTGGCAAGTGGCACCGTCCTGCTGAAACCACATATCATCCACATCCATATCTTCCAATTCGGGCCATAAAAAGTTCGTTATCATCTCACGATAGCGAACACCATTCACAGTAACTGCCTGACCGGCCTCATTTTGGAAAAAATACGGCCCGATGATGCCGCCAGCCCTTAAACCGGACCAAACAGTCACTCTTTGTGGGTGCATTGGTTTTTCGACAATCACTCTTGGATTCTCATTCGCCCAAATGCGGCAATTCTGTTTATTGACGAATCCACTGAGGTGAAAATGTGCCTCATCACTGAAGATGATTTTCTTCGAAAATTGATCATCCACTGTTGCCATTTCTTGCCACCATTCTGCCCATTCACGACGTTTGGAATGGTCAAGAGGCTTTAGTTCTTGAGCCAATTGCACCTTGTAAGCGTGTAAATGAAAGTCTTTATGCATAATGTTCATCAACGACGAGCGTGAGAGGTGCAATTGTTGGGCACGACGACGAGTTGAGGTGGACGGCTCTTCAGCCACACTATCGCGAACAGCAGCAATATTTTCTGCAGTACGAGCTGTACGAGCATGCACTGGTGTTCTCACATCTTCTACAGACCCGGTTTGCTCGAATTTTTCCACGATTTTTGCGATTGTACGCACATTTGGACGATTCAAATTGACCAAAAAAATCACGAAGTGCACGATATTCATTTTGATTTGAACGCCCCATTTTCATAATAAGTCTGGATAACTTTAACACGTTGTTGGATTGTGTATCTCTCCATGGTTCAAATTGAGTAAGTCTGAAATAGAGAAATGTCAAATAAAATTCGGAAAAAAAACTTGGCGATTAGGTGTGGTTCACATTCAACATCGGCCCTTACAATTTAACCACCCTTTATATAAAGCAACGCAATTTTATTTTTTCGCGGTTTTCAAAAAGGTTTCCGCATAATCTTATTTTTGTTTAATTAAACTAAAAATTAATATTTATCTAAAGGGCACAAACGTTTTCAAATTTTACGTGTTTCGCTATTTTGGATTTGCATCGCGATATACACAAAAAAAAAATTAACACAATAAGTAAAAAGTTAATGTTCAAAATTAAAAAAAATGCATTTTAAGGAAATGCACTTTACACAGAAAAAACTAAAAAAGGGTTTCAATTAAAAAATTTATTGAATCAATTAACATTTTAATTGACTTTGCACCTATCACGGCATTGATAATATTAATTAAAACTTTTACTGAAAATTAAAAAGAAAAAAGCTATAAATAACTACATATCTACAAAAAGAAATTATGATACTCAAAAAAAAAAATTGTGTGAGCGAAACGTTGTGATGTGTGTTTTTGTTAATGTTGAGTCTGTTTGTTTGTTTGTGTGTGTGCTTGTTTTGTTTGTAAACTGCAAATGCATTTGGTATTTTATACTAAAAATTTTCTATTTAAGCAACAGTGCATGAAAAACTAATTCGAGAATTATGTTTAAAATATAATATGTATTTATAGATTTACACTCAAAAAAAAAGTTTGTAAAGTCAGCAAAAAATTTTGCTGAGTCAGCAAAATTTTAGTCAGGAGGTTGCTAGCAAAAAAATTGCTAATGTTAGTAGATTCAGCAAAAGTTTTGCTAACACTTAGTAGATTAGAAATAAAAAAGCGTTGGTAAAAATTAATAAATTTTTTGCTGAATTTTAGTAGACTGAAAAAATCGCAAAAAATTGTAAAAAAATTGTAATTTAGTTAATATATTTGCTGAAAATCATGAAACATATTTTGTGATTCTTTTAAAAATAATTTACAATAATTACGAAATATAAAAATTTTTTATTGGGGATTTTTGAATTTTATTCATCGTCTTCTTAGACAGTGTGCAATTAATACTATAATTAATATGCACGTATTTTCAATTGTTTGAGATAGGCGTGGTAGAGAAGAATAAGCATACTTTTCTAAAAATCATAACTACATTGTAAATTTTTATTGAATTAGACTGCGCAGTTTCATTTTCATTTTCCTACTTTGACGACATGAATTAATTTAATATCTGAAAATATATAGAAATAAATATATATAACATAACAAAAATTTTCTTTCAACTACTTACATCAATGGTAGTTTAAATGATGCTTTCTTTTAAAGGACGCAACTGCCGAAGATAATTATAGAAACGAAACGAAATAATAAACAAAAACAAACGAAACGAAAAAAACAACCCTTTTTTGCAATAAGAAAAAGGAACCATACTAAGATGTGTGTCTTTGTCTTTCGCTTTACTCTGTCTACATGTCTGTATATGTTTGTTTGCAATTTGACCACACTAGATTATTAATCTATTAACATTTATTATAGAAATACATATTAAATTTAAATATTTTCTTTGTCTTTTATTTAATTAATAGACAATTACTTTCACAAGCCGGTGACGACGAAAAATTTAAGTCCATAATTTTGTTTTATGTATGACAAACAGATACAAAAATCTTCCATGGTTGATTTTTTTTATATTATGTCTTACTAGAGTTGTACTTTTTAGTATAATTTTCCTCGTCATAGTATACCTGATTTACAAGACGTTTTACTAACTTTTGTACTAACTTATTTTTTTGAGTGTATAAGTCATTAAAAATATTAATTTATTCAATTAAATATTTGTTTAGAAACAAATTTAATTCAAATCAAATCTTTTATTAGATATTTCAAGTTGATAATTTTTTCTGTGTATGCTGGAGGTTTTTGTTTCAAAATGACCTGAGGATTGCAATTTCTATTATTAATACATTATTGCCCATTACGTGCTGATAGGCACGTTGAAACCCTAGTGTGCACATCTTTTCCTGGTTTACAAAAAAAAAAAAAAACATATTCAAAATAAAAATCGAAATAGCAGAAATAAATTTAAATAATTTAGTGTCCCTAACAACGGATATACCGCAATGTGTGGGCCGTTGGGAGCGGGGGTGTCGAGCGCTGGGCTACAGGATATTAGAGTGAAATCAGTATCTTTTTTTAATTCTTACGCTATCCAACAAAAATTTGTTTATAAAATGTGTTATTTTAAAAGTATTTGAGGACCGGCCAAGAACCGGGTACAAACAGCTATTTAGAATATAAAGTTAAAATAATGCAGAGCAAATACAAATTCAAATAATGACCATCAATTTTTTTTTAACAAATTTAAGAAGATTATTATTGTGTTGTTAACGAGAAAAATGTTTTGTTATATCTTTTTTGAAGTTAATTTCGTTGTTGTTTGTTTGGATACTAACTTAGAACAGCGGTTAACACCAACTTTTGCTTCACGGACACCTTGACACAGTTCCACTGGTTCACGGACCCCCAAATAATATAAAATCAATATAAAAAATGCAAAAGTAATAACAGATGTTAATTGAAATTGTTACCAAAACGTCAGGTAACAATAATCGAGGTTTCTTCTTAGTTAGTCTTAAACGAGGGTTACTGCCGAGAACTCTAGTAAAAATCATCAAAAATACAAAAGTGTGAGTAAAATTTGTATATTCTTTGAAAGAGGTTTGATAATTGAGCCATTGAAATTTTTTAGTCTTTTTAAGGATTTTTTTAATAATTAAAACTCTTTGATGAACTTCTTTCATACAAAAGTTTTATTTTTAATATTATAAGATTATATCTAATTTTTATAACCACCTTGTTTGCTAGTAGGGTCTTTAAATTAAATTTGAAAAACACATTTTAGGTGAGAATGAATTTTTCTAACCAATGGAGTCCAAAAAAGAAATCTTCAAATATTCAAATAGATTGTTTTTAATAAATTGAATTATTAATGAAATTGCGAAAAATATTGCGAAATTTTTTTAAATTTGTTTTAAACATCAATTTATCGAAACTCTTCGCGGACCTCTCAGGAATACGCCTACGGACCCCTGGGGTTCCGCCGACCCACATTTGGGAACCATTTAGTTAGAATGTAGTTCCAAAGATAGACCGAATTTTTAGAAATTGTGTTTTTGGTGCCTCACTACGATGTTTCAAAGTTTTAATATTTTTACATCTATCAGACCTTAAGCAGGTTAAGCGGTTGTAAAGATATAAAGGATCCTTCTGGTACATTATCTTATGTAGTAAATTAAGCACATTGATATTCATAAGATATGTTCTCAAGAGACATTCCATACAGTTTTCCGGAAAAAGTCGAGACTACTATTTTTTCGTAGGCCAAAAACGTATCTTATCACATTCTTGAAATTTTTTCATAACTTGTCCATACTATTTGAATCACAATTTGAAAAACAGCGCAACCATATAATGAGCAGGGCATTACATACACTTTGGCAATAAGCATACGTACACAGCGTTGCAAAATCATAATTATACATTTCACTAAATTTCGTAAGTTAGAAAAAAGTAGAAGAGTTTAACCGGCATAAAAGTAAAACCAATTGAAAATTCACAATATTTAACAAAACACAATTGATTTATTATTTATATTACTATTTAAAAATGTATAACAATATTTTTGTAAATATACGGAGTTTGAAAGCTCGTTATAAATTGAAAATAACATAAAAATAATCTCGATGTATATAAAAACTAGGGTATTCAATTTACTCGGGTTTGCTTTTGTTCGAGTAATCGAGTAACTCGATTTTGAGGTTTTTAATTTACTCGAGTAGGCGAGTAAGATTTTAAAATTGCTCGAATAACTCGAGTAACTCGAACAATTTTAATACTTTAATTTTATTTTCCAAAAACTCACATTTTTGTAAGTTTTTATATTTTATTAGTACTAACATATATATAAAAATTAACAAATTAATTAAAAATTTTAGTAAAATGTATATCTAAAAGAGAAAAACATTTGCTAAGATCATTTATTATTGCGACAGTTTTGTCTCAGTACACTCAAAGCAAAGCGTTATTATATCAATGAAATTCTTTATAAATATGTTGAAATCTTCATTGATTTTCTTTCAATATAACTGGTTCATAAATATGTATTAAACTGTTTTATAAAAATATTTGTAAGGTGATCCGTTTTGTAATTTCACTCAGACTTCACACAGTTTTGTTATATTAGTGTGTTAGTACTAAACGAAAAAATAGTCCATTTTGTCCTATCATTTTGGGATTTTGAGATATGTAATTTTTCTAAAAAAATTATAAAGAAGTTTTGAAACAACTTTCGTGAATATTTAAGAAGATTTTCATCATATTAATGAAAATTTCATTACTTCTATATGTAAATTTTAATATGTGGAAATTTTCCGTAGGACCGCTATGAATTTCCATATAGGGCTTCTAAAATTGGCTTGTTACAACGACATAAAAGGGACCAACAAAAAGTTTTTAGTAAATGACATTTAAAAATTCCTTTTTGAAAATATAGTATTTATATGTAGTTTCTTAAGATCAAATGGCAACTAAATTAAAAAAAAAAAAATAATGTTTGATCCCACTTTTAACCCTCAAATCCGCACCAATAATCTTAAACACCAAAGTCTTAGAACTTGTTTCTTTAAAAAATATCCAAGTTTCTTCGATATCGGAGTTTTTCGCATTAAGTTCTTCGTTTTTCGTAATATAATTTCTTTAACAGTGCTCACTTAATATAAAAATACTTTTAACATTTAAATATTCACTATAACAGTCACATTATTTTATACAAAATATTAAAAAAATATAAAATAGTTCATATTTTTAAATTACTCGAGTTACTCGATTAATCGACCAAAATTGTTCGAGTTATTCTTTACTCGAAATTGGCCACTTCGAATTACTCGAACAATTGTTCGACATCATTTCATCGATTAATCGAGTAACGGTTAACCGATTGAATACCCTAATAAAAACAAAAAACTAATATAACTGTAAAAAAATATCAATTAGTGTTTAATGACTATGAATATACTTAACTTAATATATCAAAATTTATAAAAATTTAAAAAAATATTTCAAAGAAATAGTCTTAATAATACGTGAAGCCTCTTTTTTTTAATCAACTCGAAAATTCGGTCAGACTGTCTACCAAATTTATTCGAAGTTCTTCAGTTGTAGATCTCCACGCATCAATAACTGCTTCTTTTAGAAGAAAAATTCTTTCATATTGATGGTTTTCTGCGGAAACTCGACGGGTTAATACTCAAAATATATTCTTAATTTGGTTTTGATAGGAGAACATGCGGACCATATTTTTTGATGATAGCCATTCCATTAGGCTACGAGGCTTTGTCTTGTTGGAAAGGAATGAAATCCGGATAGGGACACGCCTACATCAGATTGCTTTTCACAATTTGTTAAATAAGTTTTGGGACTTTAGCACATTTAATTACTATAAATGCAATTAATGTTTATCCCGATGAAAATAAATTTAAATAACAAATATGCAGGTGCTTGTGCAAATTTAAATGTAACTGACACTAATAGAAAACATATGATTTTCTATTGTTGATTTACTTGAATAAACGTCACTACATTGCTAGGTCTGTCAAAAAAACAGAGTAGTATTTGGAAGATGACAAAGCCAATTGTGACAATTTTTTGTTGTTGTTTTTGTTTTTTTTTTTTTTGATATTTTAAGTTTTGAATCTCGCTCCTAGACGAGGACAAGAAATTCTCATTGAGTTTGTGATTTAACATAACAAATATCTCTAGAAATTATAATAACAAAGTCCCCTGAAGATTTCCTTAGGCAGGAATGAAATCCGGATAGGGACACGCCTACATCAGATTGCTTTTCACAATTTGTTAAATAAGTTTTGGGACTTTAGCACATTTAATTACTATAAATGCAATTAATGTTTATCCCGATGAAAATAAATTTAAATAACAAATATGCAGGTGCTTGTGCAAATTTAAATGTAACTGACACTAATAGAAAACATATGATTTTCTATTGTTGATTTACTTGAATAAACGTCACTACATTGCTAGGTCTGTCAAAAAAACAGAGTAGTATTTGGAAGATGACAAAGCCAATTGTGACAATTTTTTGTTGTTGTTTTTGTTTTTTTTTTTTTTTTTGATATTTTAAGTTTTGAATCTCGCTCCTAGACGAGGACAAGAAATTCTCATTGAGTTTGTGATTTAACATAACAAATATCTCTAGAAATTATAATAACAAAGTCCCCTGAAGATTTCCTTAGGCAGGAATGAAATCCGGATAGGGACACGCCTACATCAGATTGCTTTTCACAATTTGTTAAATAAGTTTTGGGACTTTAGCACATTTAATTACTATAAATGCAATTAATGTTTATCCCGATGAAAATAAATTTAAATAACAAATATGCAGGTGCTTGTGCAAATTTAAATGTAACTGACACTAATAGAAAACATATGATTTTCTATTGTTGATTACTTGAATAAACGTCACTACATTGCTAGGTCTGTCAAAAAAACAGAGTAGTATTTGGAAGATGACAAAGCCAATTGTGACAATTTTTTGTTGTTGTTTTTGTTTTTTTTTTTTTTTGATATTTTAAGTTTTGAATCTCGCTCCTAGACGAGGACAAGAAATTCTCATTGAGTTTGTGATTTAACATAACAAATATCTCTAGAAATTATAATAACAAAGTCCCCTGAAGATTTCCTTAGGCAGGAATGAAATCCGGATAGGGACACGCCTACATCAGATTGCTTTTCACAATTTGTTAAATAAGTTTTGGGACTTTAGCACATTTAATTACTATAAATGCAATTAATGTTTATCCCGATGAAAATAAATTTAAATAACAAATATGCAGGTGCTTGTGCAAATTTAAATGTAACTGACACTAATAGAAAACATATGATTTTCTATTGTTGATTTACTTGAATAAACGTCACTACATTGCTAGGTCTGTCAAAAAAACAGAGTAGTATTTGGAAGATGACAAAGCCAATTGTGACAATTTTTTGTTGTTGTTTTTGTTTTTTTTTTTTTTTTGATATTTTAAGTTTTGAATCTCGCTCCTAGACGAGGACAAGAAATTCTCATTGAGTTTGTGATTTAACATAACAAATATCTCTAGAAATTATAATAACAAAGTCCCCTGAAGATTTCCTTAGGCAGGAATGAAATCCGGATAGGGACACGCCTACATCAGATTGCTTTTCACAATTTGTTAAATAAGTTTTGGGACTTTAGCACATTTAATTACTATAAATGCAATTAATGTTTATCCCGATGAAAATAAATTTAAATAACAAATATGCAGGTGCTTGTGCAAATTTAAATGTAACTGACACTAATAGAAAACATATGATTTTCTATTGTTGATTTACTTGAATAAACGTCACTACATTGCTAGGTCTGTCAAAAAAACAGAGTAGTATTTGGAAGATGACAAAGCCAATTGTGACAATTTTTTGTTGTTGTTTTTGTTTTTTTTTTTTTTGATATTTTAAGTTTTGAATCTCGCTCCTAGACGAGGACAAGAAATTCTCATTGAGTTTGTGATTTAACATAACAAATATCTCTAGAAATTATAATAACAAAGTCCCCTGAAGATTTCCTTAGGCAGGAATGAAATCCGGATAGGGACACGCCTACATCAGATTGCTTTTCACAATTTGTTAAATAAGTTTTGGGACTTTAGCACATTTAATTACTATAAATGCAATTAATGTTTATCCCGATGAAAATAAATTTAAATAACAAATATGCAGGTGCTTGTGCAAATTTAAATGTAACTGACACTAATAGAAAACATATGATTTTCTATTGTTGATTTACTTGAATAAACGTCACTACATTGCTAGGTCTGTCAAAAAAACAGAGTAGTATTTGGAAGATGACAAAGCCAATTGTGACAATTTTTTGTTGTTGTTTTTGTTTTTTTTTTTTTTGATATTTTAAGTTTTGAATCTCGCTCCTAGACGAGGACAAGAAATTCTCATTGAGTTTGTGATTTAACATAACAAATATCTCTAGAAATTATAATAACAAAGTCCCCTGAAGATTTCCTTAGGCAGGAATGAAATCCGGATAGGGACACGCCTACATCAGATTGCTTTTCACAATTTGTTAAATAAGTTTTGGGACTTTAGCACATTTAATTACTATAAATGCAATTAATGTTTATCCCGATGAAAATAAATTTAAATAACAAATATGCAGGTGCTTGTGCAAATTTAAATGTAACTGACACTAATAGAAAACATATGATTTTCTATTGTTGATTTACTTGAATAAACGTCACTACATTGCTAGGTCTGTCAAAAAAACAGAGTAGTATTTGGAAGATGACAAAGCCAATTGTGACAATTTTTTGTTGTTGTTTTTGTTTTTTTTTTTTTTTGATATTTTAAGTTTTGAATCTCGCTCCTAGACGAGGACAAGAAATTCTCATTGAGTTTGTGATTTAACATAACAAATATCTCTAGAAATTATAATAACAAAGTCCCCTGAAGATTTCCTTAGGCAGGAATGAAATCCGGATAGGGACACGCCTACATCAGATTGCTTTTCACAATTTGTTAAATAAGTTTTGGGACTTTAGCACATTTAATTACTATAAATGCAATTAATGTTTATCCCGATGAAAATAAATTTAAATAACAAATATGCAGGTGCTTGTGCAAATTTAAATGTAACTGACACTAATAGAAAACATATGATTTTCTATTGTTGATTTACTTGAATAAACGTCACTACATTGCTAGGTCTGTCAAAAAAACAGAGTAGTATTTGGAAGATGACAAAGCCAATTGTGACAATTTTTTGTTGTTGTTTTTGTTTTTTTTTTTTTTTTGATATTTTAAGTTTTGAATCTCGCTCCTAGACGAGGACAAGAAATTCTCATTGAGTTTGTGATTTAACATAACAAATATCTCTAGAAATTATAATAACAAAGTCCCCTGAAGATTTCCTTAGGCAGGAATGAAATCCGGATAGGGACACGCCTACATCAGATTGCTTTTCACAATTTGTTAAATAAGTTTTGGGACTTTAGCACATTTAATTACTATAAATGCAATTAATGTTTATCCCGATGAAAATAAATTTAAATAACAAATATGCAGGTGCTTGTGCAAATTTAAATGTAACTGACACTAATAGAAAACATATGATTTTCTATTGTTGATTTACTTGAATAAACGTCACTACATTGCTAGGTCTGTCAAAAAAACAGAGTAGTATTTGGAAGATGACAAAGCCAATTGTGACAATTTTTTGTTGTTGTTTTTGTTTTTTTTTTTTTTGATATTTTAAGTTTTGAATCTCGCTCCTAGACGAGGACAAGAAATTCTAATTGAGTTTGTGATTTAACATAACAAATATCTCTAGAAATTATAATAACAAAGTCCCCTGAAGATTTCCTTAGGCAGGAATGAAATCCGGATAGGGACACGCCTACATCAGATTGCTTTTCACAATTTGTTAAATAAGTTTTGGGACTTTAGCACATTTAATTACTATAAATGCAATTAATGTTTATCCCGATGAAAATAAATTTAAATAATACTTCTTCGTTGTTGTTTTCTATTAATGGCACCAATTTCTCTTCTAATACTGTAATATACTCAGAAGAATACATTCTAGTGCTTGGAAATACCAAATCAAATATACCGTCGAAACAAAAAGAAATGTAGTGGCTATTTACGTAGGTCTCTCCAATCGCTGTTAAAACCATCTGGACCATCAAGATTGAACTTTTCTCATCAGAAAAAAATCACATTTAAAAGAAATGTATGTTTAAACAGTCCTACCAACAACAGCGATTATTGACTTACCTTTCTCCAGATTTTTTGTAAATTCCTTTTAGCGAATTTATGTCTAGCAGTTTTGTGGCGGGGTAATAACCTTGGCACATACAGAAACTTTTGACTAGTAATTATCTGGGAATCCTTTAAGAGCCTTCTTATGGTTGATTTGGACACATTTACTTTACATTCACCGATTATCTGATTGAGAATCTTCATTGAGTAGCTGGTACAGTTGATTATTTTCGCCTGTCCCGATTAGAATGCTTTTTTCGGGCCGCCTGTTTTTTTTACCATAAGCATTCGGATTATTTGCAAAATTTTTAACAACCAAATTTTAAAGTACGACAGTTTATTTTTATAGCAATTTCCCGAAAACTTAAGATACTTTTGAAATAGGCTGAAATTTGCACTTTTTCAAAATCACTTAGATATGAACCACTCTGCAAAATAATTCTTTAATTATTCTTTATTGGATATTCTTCTTTGTTTGCCGTTATATAATAATTTTTTTCTTTAATCAATTAAGTAATATCTTAAATTTTACACAATAAGAGATCAGTTAGCACACTCTTAACAGTTATGTTTTACAAAAATTATGTAATATTAGAAAAAATAGCAAAAATCCTTTGTAATTATAGCTATGCAACGCAGTGTATATTTATAGCCGCCCAGTGTGCCATTTGAGTCCAAAAATACTCATAAAAGAGTCTTTGGCCCTTCTAAAATCCTTACAATAAGAGGGTGTTTCCGTTTACAGGTGAAGCCTCTTTCTGAGTGTTCTTTTTTGACTCATAAAAGACTCTTAGTTATGAGCCTTCGGAGGGGAAATTTCCCTCTTTTTTATGAGTCATTTTTGAGTAATAAAAGAGGGTACTAAAGAGGCATTACTTAAAAATTTAAAATACTCATTTTATGCCCGTAATTTCAAGCAGTAGATACCTACCGGTGCTTAGATACCTACCCGATTTTGTTCGTGTACACGGTAGGTATCTAAGCACCAGTAGGTATATATTGCTTGAAATTACGGCCATTATTATACTTTCCAAGGGTTTTTAGGCTCATTTATGAGTCCTTTTTGAATAAATTTTTAATCCATTCTAAGCCTTTTTGTGCGACATTCGGAGCCCTTTCTGGCTGCTCCGAAAATTGCTCTATAAAACTTATTCAGAAATAAAAACGAAATAATGTTAATTTTTTTATTTTATTTAGAAACTGGATAAATATAATCTTAAACGAAAAGGAGAGTTAAAGAACAATGATAACAATAACATAAAAGTATCAAAAAAAAACAGAAAAATAACAAGTTAAGTAGTAATTCAAAATTAACCAAATAATAACGATTAAAATAGCATTATATAATAATTCTTAAGAAGTAGAATTGGAGGTTCCTGGTTCTTCACGCACAGTTTGTTTCGATTTTTTAATATAATCAATTCTACCTTTGGCCGTTTGAAACCACTTAATGGTTGTATTTTTAAACTCTTCTTCTCCGTTGTTGAATTTTGATGAGAACGCAGCTAAATAAACAAAACAAAATATTGAATAGAACTATTAAACTATATGTTCTATCATACTTACTTCTAATAATTGATGTTATATTCAATAAATGCACTGCAAACTTTTGATTTGCGCCGCTCCAGGAACAATAAACACTTCTTTTTTCGCAACACAATTTAAAATTAACACAATTTCCACAATGTATTTATGAATACACAAATATTTTCAATTGACAAAAAATTGGGAAAATTGTTTGACAACAATTTATTTCAAAATTATTTGTAGGCTCATATTTTGTTCAAAAATGTTAACCTTTTTGGAGTGTTTAAAATTATATTCTTTTTTTCTACATTTATGACTCTTTTTAGAAATTTAGTTTGAAAATATTTAAAATTTTTTTTATTTTTTTTTAAACATTCAGAAAACACTCCAAAAAATTAGTAGTTTTTGAGTGTGTCATTTTTAATTTCCCCTTTAAAAAAATTTCCCAATTTTTTTAGATTGAAATTTTAATCATTTATGAATGTTCCAAAAATAATCAGAAATAAGTGCTTTTCTAGAGTAAGTTTTTGAAAGGCTCATAAAAAAGATTCAAATATAAATAATTTAGGACTCCAATTATGAGCGCTCAGAAATCCCTCATATTTTGGACTCAAAAAGGAGTCATAATTTCTGAGCGCTTAAAAATGTGTACACTGGGCGTGTATAATTTAGTTTGCCACAGTGCACAATGGGACAGTATCACCATAATTTGGTAAAAAGTACCTTTCAGGGAAATCAAAAATGTTTTTTATATTTTTAGAATATAGAAATTTTTGAATATTATATGAACAACATATTTAACATTGATGGTAACCTATTCGATGCGGGTACCGGTAAGGTTAACCATATTTTAGTTTATTTCGGTACCGGTATTTTAGGGGTAACGATATTTCAGTTATTTCGGTATATTATTTTTAGCGTTAACGGTATTTCCTTACTTCGGTAACGGTATTTTAGTTTTTTGGGTAACGTTATTTTAAGGATAACGGTTTTCATTTTATTTCGGTAACGGCATTTTAGCGATTACGATATTTTAGTTATTTCGGTAACGGTATTTTAAGGATGTTGGTATTTTAGTTATATCGGTAACGGAATTTTACGGATAACGGTATTTCAATTACTTCGGTAACGGTATTTTAGGGATAACGATAGTCAATTGAAAGGGTTTTGAATCGATAACGATATTTTAAAGATATTGCCAGCAATCCCTGATATTTAATCATTCTGCCTAATAGTCTTTTGTTAATATTCGTCCAAAGTCAAAATTTCACATTTTAGTGATATTGTTTAATTTAAAGAAACTATTAATTAAATGTAAAAAATTAAAACATTTTTTTTTTTTAAATGTTTGTTGAAAAGCCTTCATTTCCCAAAAACAAGCAACAGATACTACAAGCTAAAGTTATTTTAAGTTTATTTTCAAGATTTCTTAAAAAAATTACCTTAAGATAACCACTTATTTTGTAACTCCTTGGTAAATACTTATTATATCAATGTTCCTAACCACTTATTCCTAATACAAAAGTAATTACTTATTATTCCACTATGAGTAACAGGTAACCCATATTCTCACTTTTTTGTAAGCCATGAATTTTTGGTCATCGCGAACAGGAGACTAAATAGAATGGTGACTTACTCGCTTAATTACTTGGTAATGTCTGTTTTTTGCCGGGACCATAAGATTAAGTGTACATTAGAGGTATTCTTGGTTTTATGGAGATTTTTTAAAATGCGATTTTTGTGCAAGAATGGGCCGGGATTGTTTCATTTCTATATAAAAATTATATATATGAAATTTGGTGCAAATCAGTTAAAGAAAAGTCGTGCCGAAAATCGACTGAAAATTCAAACTGTGTTTATATGGGGAAAAATAGCTTTTTTCAGTTTGTGGGAAGGACAAACGATTTGAATTTTGCGGATTTCGAGGAAATTGTGTTTTTTTTAGTAATACAAGACTTATTTGTTGTCATAAAATATTTAAAATTGAAAATTAGCTAATTCTGTAACTTTTGTTGTTGTATATTATTATCATTACTGAAGGTTGAAAACAAATTTTTTCGATCATCATTAACCCAAATGACTCCAGACTTATTTATTTTAATTCGACTATGTGCCCACCATATTGGATTCGCAATTTCAAAACTTTAATTTCAGATTCGTGTTAGTAACTTTAAAGCATCATAAGATGCATGTCACCACAATCATACAAAATTAGAACTAAAAAAAACAAAATCGCATAAAAAACTTAAATCTGTATCGGCACATTGGATATAATAATTTTAATTTGATTTTGATGAGCGTTTCCAAAGCGATTATTATGGATTAGTTTAAGTATAATATATTTTAAAAAAAAGTATGTCTGCCATATTGGATCCGCCATTTTGAGTTTTAAAATGTTTATCTCAATTTTGTGATTACCAGCTACCAGAACTTCAATTTAATACAATTTTTAATCCCATTACTTTAGTATATTCCTAAACTCTGAAATGCTGGAAAATAATAAGTTTTAAAGGTGCTTTCTCAGTCCAAATTTTGAAAATGTATGAACGGTCGACTATGGTAAAAGACTTCTCGTAGAACAAAGTGGCGTTCACAGCTTTGTAATATCTTCTGGAGCTTTTTGGAGATTTTTTTGGAAAAGAAGATATTTTAAAAACATGCTCAATTCTGAGCCCTAAATAAGAAAATAGTAAGTTTTCACATAACTACAAAGCAGTTTAAAAATTTTTTTTGTGAATTATGTAGGTTCAAATTACATGTTTCTGATATTAAAAAAAATATTCCTTTAATTTTTTTATATTTAATTAGCATTTTGTTTAAATTAAACAATATTACAAAAATATGAAATTTTGACTTTGGCCTAATATCAACAAAAGACTATTAGGCAGAATGATACATATATATTATTCAATATTTCTATATTCTGAAAATATAAAAAACATTTTTGATTTACCTGATAGGTACATTTGGTCAAAAGAAGGCGATGTACCATACCCACTAGGCTGTCCCGTCCTTGAATGAGAAAAATGTTTTTTCGAGCTACACTTTCGCAAGAGGTATCAAAATTTGCGTAATTTTACACAGATTACGGTAAAAGTAATAAAAATCGAATTACGTGCCATCTTAAGGGCTCTACTTTTGAAAACGTTTTTACAAACCTAAACCGTATGCTTAAAATAATAAAAAAAAACGAGATGCAAATTTATTTTATTAATATATTTTATACTTGCAATTAATGCAGAAGAAAATAAAACTTATAATAAATGACTAAAGCTTAAAATATTTTTTGACCAAAATTTGGCATTTTCTGCTCGTGATTTCAACCTGGTTCTAATAAGGCCATCTCTAGAAGCAGCGTTAGTTACACTTTGAGAGGCCTCTGTTACTAGTTTAACACATCTTTCCACAGCTAGTGTGTGACAAGGAAAGTCAACAATTTCCAAGCTGTTATCTTTTGCCATGATTTGAAGGTCCTCATTAGAAATATGCCGAAGAACCTTAGGTGCTGTAACCCCATACTCGTGCCATATAATAATTTCGGTGTAATCTCCATCAGAGAAGGTAATTTTTGGTGGTTTAAATATTCTGTTATTTAAATTTATTTTCATCGGGATAAACATTAATTGCATTTATAGTAATTAAATGTGCTAAAATCCCAAAACTTATTTAACAAATTGTGAAAAGCAATCTGATGTAGGCGTGTCCCTATCCGGATTTCATTCCTGCCTAAGGAAATCTTCAGGGGACTTTGTTATTAGAATTTCTAGAGATATTTGTTATGTTAAATCACAAACTCAATGAGAATTTCTTGTCCTCGTCTAGGAGCGAGATTCAAAATTTAAAATATCAAAGAAAAACCAAAACAACAACAAAAAATTGTCACAATTGGCTTTGTCATCTTCCAAATACTACTCTGTTTTTTTGACAGACCTAGCAATGTAGTGACGTTTATTCAAGTAAATCAACAATAGAAAATCATATGTTTTCTATTAGTGTCAGTTACATTTAAATTTGCACAAGCACCTGCATATTTGTTATTTAAATTTATTTTCATCGGGATAAACATTAATTGCATTTATAGTAATTAAATGTGCTAAAATCCCAAAACTTATTTAACAAATTGTGAAAAGCAAGAAATTCTCATTGAGTTTGTGATTTAACATAACAAATATGTCTAGAAATTCTAATAACAAAGTCCCCTGAAGATTTCCTTAGGCAGGAATGAAATCCGGATAGGGACACGTCTACATCAGATTGCTTTTCACAATTTGTTAAATAAGTTTTGGGATTTTAGCACATTTAATTACTATAAATGCAATTAATGTTTATCCCGATGAAAATAAATTTAAATAACAAATATGCAGGTGCTTGTGCAAATTTAAATGTAACTGACACTAATAGAAAACATATGATTTTCTATTGTTGATTTACTTGAATAAACGTCACTACATTGCTAGGTCTGTCAAAAAACAGAGTAGTATTTGGAAGATGACAAAGCCAATTGTGACAATTTTTTGTTGTTGTTTTGGTTTTTCTTTGATATTTTAAATTTTGAATCTCTCTCCTAGACGAGGACAAGAAATTCTCATTGAGTTTGTGATTTAACATAACAAATATCTCTAGAAATTCTAATAACAAAGTCCCCTGAAGATTTCCTTAGGCAGGAATGAAATCCGGATAGGGACAACGCCTACATCAGATTGCTTTTCACAATTTGTTAAATAAGTTTTGGGATTTTAGCACATTTAATTACTATAAAAAAATTAAATATTCTGTGTTTAGTGCTACTTTCACCTTCTCCAGCTTTGATTATTCTTTGCAATGCCAGCTCCCGAATGTGGTTTCTATCATCAAACAGCATACTGACAAGTAGATTTTCCGGGTGAGAAAAAAAAGCATTTCTTTCGATAACAGAATCCACAACTGATAACATATTTTCGGGTAAAAAACGAGAGTACATAATCAGGTGAAAAATATGTTTGGATCCTTCTTTAAAAGACGTTTTTTGTTTGATTAGGAACCAAATCGGAGTGTATACTTTAACAACGTAACTTACAAGCAGTTGCAAATTTTCTGATGGATTAAGAGTACTTACGTAAACTCTGAGTAGACGATTTGCAGAAGTAAGCCATCTCGAGTGCGCAATTTTCCAGGTTTACGGTTTGCCAGCTCAGGACTACAATAACCTGTTTGTACAGCTGTACATATCTCATAAAGATATTTTTGATCCGTACTTAGTTGATCGACCACATTTTTCGTCAAGTCAGGCAAATTACCAGCCACCGCACCGTAGTTTCATTATCACAAGTAGCTAATTGTTTTCCAATAAGTCCAGAATATTCTCTAGGTCTCGAAGTGCAACCATCTAAAGTCAAAAATAAATGACGAAGTGGCAATGAGCATACAAACACGCCATTGTAGCGGTCTCTTCAAATACTCCTCCAAATATTGAATAACGCCACCCTTCTAACCGGTATTAGTAGCAGTTCCGTCACATCCAATGCAAATCACGTCATCTAAATTCCAACCTTTATCTTCTAATAAAGTTGTGATCGAAGTTAAAATGCCCTTTGCAGTGCCATGACTTAACGTTGTGTGACCTAAATAAATTGATTCAGGTCGTGCTAAAATTGAGATGTGTTCTTCTAAAAATTCTTTGCGATGGTAACGATCCCCTATTTTCTCACTTATCAGAGTCTTGCCTTTTCGTCCATCAAAGTAAATGCTTTTAATAACAATACCTCCAATGTCTTTTGAATTTTCTTTCCGGACTTTAGATACAACTCTGTGTATTTTGTTTTTTATCGATTACCAGAGTTAAATTTTCGGTAGAAATTAAGCCGAAGTCAGTCAAAACCGCAGAAGCAACAGCAGCAGCAGAACGAATCGATAAACCGTATCTATCACAGACCTTAGCAACTGTTGGCAACGGCAATGTATTCCGATTCTTCGTTGAAGTCGAAGGTGTATCTGTCGAAAGTATGTTAGTGGGAGATGCCTCCCACTAACATACTTTCTAGGTTCTAGGGAAGATTAACACAGTGAAACTTCATCACAATTTTCTGGGATAGAATCGGTTTCTTGAGTAGAACGCGCCTTTTTTGCTGCCCTTATGGAATGTTCAGTTTGTCTCTGCTTTCGTTTTATTAATCGATCTGTTGCTTTTTTATCAACTCCACATATAACCATTTTTCTGTAATTTCTTTGATCCAACAAAAAACTTCTTTCATTGATTGGAACTTCCTTAAGTTTTAAACAAGAACAAAATTCAAATGAAGTGCATTTGCAAGCAGCAACGTCGAAAAGCTTCTCAGATGACTCCAAGACTCGTTTGTTTTTGGGGTATCTTTTCAAATGGAGGTACTTTTCGAAATAGGATTTGAGTAACTGAATAACTCGTTCCTTTGTTACGGTTGGAATCGAAGCTTTGGTCCAAATAATGTCAATCTCTTCAAAAACAATCGCATATATATCTGAATTTGATGGATCTTTTCCATTATACTTCAATTTCATGTTATTCTTGATAAATAAAATATATTTAAGGACGTCTCTTATAGTTGGTAGCTGCCGATCCTTATATGGTCCCAATATAACACAAGTTGTCTCACTACGCCTCGAACTCATTTTTTTTAAAATCACACCGCTCTTAATCTTGTAACTATCGCAACTGACTTTTGTATTATAAATTAGTTTAGTTTTTTGTTTTTTTAATTTTCTTTTTTGGGGAAAGCCGGATTTACGTATTTTGGTATTAATAAATATAAGAGGTGATTTTGAAGTGTTACCAGATTTTTTATTTTTTTTTTTTCATGTTCAAGGGTTTCTATATTTTAGGGAGTACGCTGTACCTATAAAAGGAACTTAAAAACTGGTTCGTAATAAACAAGAGTTCGCTATAACCGTTATAATTGTTATATAATTTGAAAGTGAATGTATTGGGTCCGGAAAAATTTTTTTTTGCGGATTTTTTTTTTTTTATAAAAAAATCGTTATAGCCGGTGTACGTTATAAACGAACTCCACTGTGCCTAGCAAATTTGTAGTCGCCGGTAAAGTGTTGCTGTTATATATAGTCGTGGCATATTAAGTTTAGGTGTCCAAATTAAGGATAGCGAAACATAATCATGAAAATAACTACTTTTTAAAGCTTTGAAGATCGGTAGAACCCTAAAGATATAGTTTCATTTTATTTTTAACATCATTTTGGTAATCTACAATCAATTACGCAAATTTTAGGAGGTCTTGCGGGACAACCTAATACCCACAGCCTAGACTAACAAGACCGGACACGCAAATTTAATGTCTCACAGCACTGAAAATTGTTTTCAAACATTCTGTCGATGGCAACTCTTCAAAATGAAACAAAATATAAACACAATACAGTGTCTATAATAACTAATGGGTAATTCAACGTTCTTACCCGCTCTCAAATGACATTACAGAAAAAAAGTTATTTAAAAAATTGGGTTTTATAAACAATTTTGGCAGCTGTCAATTGTATCGGGTCCGTTTAGTCTGTGGTTTAAGACTAAAGGTACCCATACACTTGCAGTATTATTGCAAATATTATTGCCAGTATTGTTGTCATTTTGCCCTACCTAGTGCAATAAGATGTACAATATTTTGCACAAAATATGGCACCACTCTTTTGTTCTGTTGTTTAGGGATATATAACAATCGCATCATCAATACGTACATCACTTTGTCGGTATCGACTCTTCACTTTCACCAACCATGATTCGATACATTCTAAAAAAATAAACAAAAGCAGAGAAGAAGAAGCACATAAAACACTAAAAAATGTTAACTTATTGATTATATTGCAATTAAAATGTTTTGATTTTTTTGAACTTTTAATGATAAAGTTATTTATATAATGGAAAAATAGTTAATAATTTAAAGAAGTTTCATGTTTTAATAGAAAAAAACAAGCATTTTCTTGCCTAAGCGTCAATGTTGGCGACAAAGAAAAGTGATGAAAACGCTCGTCGAACGCGTATTATAGAACGTATTGATGATCAACAAGAAACACATGTTTTCTTCACATCACTAGCCTATTATAGAAGGTGACTACAGAAATAGACACATATAAAATATTTTTCACTTTTCTTGGTTGCGCAATAAGAATAAAAAATTTTCTGATTATTTCCAATATATTGGACAAACTTTCAATATGACAAACACACTGGTAATATTTTGCAAAATAACAAAAGTTGCACAAGAACATTGCGTAGTGAAGATGAATATAAGATGAATATCTTACCAATACGTGACAAATACGTTGGCAGAAAAACGGTATAATATTGCTTATTGCCGAGCAAGATATATTGATATAGGTAGTTTCACTAGAACAACAACTACAACAAACAACTACAAACAATACAAAAACAACAGGGTTTTGACATTTTAAAATACTCAAGATACAGTCTTTGTTCTGTCAAAACCATGTAAGAAATGTCAAAACCAGGTAAGAGGAAGATAAGCAGTTAGGCTACTAAAACTACCTTATAAATATATCTTGTTGCCGAGCTTATGTTACAAGGAGTCCACATTAGATATTATGTTGGATATAATATGTACGAGAACGCCAATAGAATAACGGAATTAAATTATATGAATGTTTGATGTATTGCATGGGATTGTCACATCATGGGAACCTAGAAAAGTCCCGAAATAGATCTATTAACACATTCATGAAAGTGGTCAATTAATAAATATGAAAACAAATCCTAATAAAGAAATATAGAGTATGGCCTCGAACTTGAATAATTTTCATTTTCATTGCGCAACTAAGGTAAAAAAAAAAATATTTTTAATAAAAATTTTATCAAGCTTGTTTTTGTGGAGAACACGTATTTATGTTTATATCATGTCTTCTCATAATTTTATGTTTTTAGTTGAGTAAAGACGTCCGTTTATTTATGCAATTTTCAACTATGCTACTACAAATAACTTTAAATTGATTTATAACAGTTAAACAATTTTTTATACACATTTTCTTCTTGTATTTGAGGCGTTTAACTATTATTTATTTTTTTGTTTACAATCTTTTATGTGTGTGTATTTTGACAGATCATATCATGACATTGTTGTTTACATGGTGTCCACACTAGGTATTAACTTTAATATTTTTCTGTCAGTAAACTTCAAATTCAATCTTAGAGAGAAATATATTACGTGTGGCCCACACGTTACTGTTAGTATTATATATAATATCAAAAAGTGTTATGATAAATCTCTAAACAACAATATCATAATATGAGCTGCCAAAATACACACACACATACAAAAAAGATTGTAAACAAAAAAATAATTAAAAGCTATATTAAAAAGTGTTTAACGTTATCAATCAATTTAAAATTATTTTTTTAATCGCATAGTTGAATATTAAATAAATAAAAGGACGTCTTTACTCAACAGGAGACAGAAAATTATGAAAAGACATGATATAAATATAAACACGTGTTCTCCACCTTAAACATTAATATGAACATAGATAATTTAATTCCGTTATTATATTTCCGTTCTCGTACATATTATATCCAACTAAATATCTAATGTGGACTCCGTGCTAGAGATTTATCATAACATTATTTTGATCTCAGATATAATACTAACAGTAAGAGTAATGTGTCGTCCACACGTATTATAACATTCTCTGCGATTGGATTTGAAGTTTGCTGACAGAAAAATATAATAGTTAATGTCTAGAGTGGACACTATGTTATGTTAACTCATATTTTACAATACTTCAAGGAGGGAGGTTGTTTTACGATTACACTCAAAAAAAGTTAGTAAATCCAGAAAAAATTTTGCAAAAAATGATAATGTCAGCAAAAGCTGGTCTCTGATTTTCTGCAACAAAGTTAGTAGATTCAGCAAAAGTTTTGCTATCACGTAGTTGGTTAAAAAATCCTTAAAGTTAATACAATTTTTGCTGAATATTAGTAGACTGAAAAAAACTCAAAAAATTTGTAGAAAAAGTATATTTTAGTTAATCTATTTGCTAAAAATCTGAAACATTTTAGTGATTCTTTAAAAAAATTTTATTGATTCTAATTTACAATACGTTACAAAATAAAAAAAAATGTTCATACTCCCACATTGACGACATGAATTAATTTAATATCTGAAAATATATAGTAATAATTATATATAACACACCCAAAATTATCTTTCAACTACTTACATCAATGGTTGTCGAAATATACAACCCTTTTTTGCAATAAGTAAAAGGAAACTTAAAAAATTACCTAAGATGTGTGTCCTTGTCTTTCGTTATAGTCTGTCTACAATATACGTTCGTATATTTGTTTGCAATTTGAGCACACTACATTAATGATCACTTTAAAGATTTAGTTCAAAAATACGTATTTAATCGTTATTAGATTTATCTTTAATTTAATTATTAGACAATTAATTTGACAAGCCTTTGACAACACAAAATTAAAGTTTTTTAATCCACATATGTATTATCATTGTTAGCGTCCTTTTGTATGAAAAACAGATACAAAAATCATCCAAGGTTGTTTTTTATGTCTCATGACGTCTCTACTACATCTTGACTACTTGATTCTGCTTATATATTTCACATTGTTGTTCATACAAAAAATTTGCTGAGAAATAGTATACTTGATTTACAAGATGTTTTACTAACTTTTCTACTAATTTATTTTTTTGAGTGTACTTTAAAATAACCTTATAAAGATGTAATATTATTATGTTTTTTTGTTTTATTTTTATTATTCATTAAATTTTATATAAATATTGATACATACTTATTGCAACATATATTGCCGGCAATAAATATGTACGCAATTGAGTGAGCCACACTAGAGATAACTTTTGCTTCAATTTATTTCTACATATTTATCGCTAGTATAGACTGTGGAATAACATACATCTATATATGAATGTTTTTTAATTTATATTTTGTATGGTGATTAAAATAAATGATTAAATAAAAAAAATGTTAAGCTAAAATTAAGTTTTTCAGTTTTCCGTTTCTGTTCTTATTTTGATTAATATTTTTTCCGTGACGGTTTAAGATTTCATTTCCATTTGTATTATGTTTTTACTTTAAGCCATGCTTAGCCTCTGGCCTCACAAAAAACAACTGTGTTCTTTAATTTTTTTTTTTGTAAATTCTCATCTACATCATTTAATTGCAGTATAAATGTTTCAAAGTGATACTAACAGTTCCTTTTGTTTTATAAATCGATGGAATTTTCCACAGATTGATGACTATCAAAATGATCATGAACCTACATCGGCGATTCTCGATTATTGCAAAAGAAAGGTAAGTTTATCGTTTTTACATGCTTTAAAAAAAAATATATAATTTTATTTATTATATTTTTTTTCAGGTTTTGCGACCATATGTAGCCATTTTATCACTTGTGGGATTAAATCCAATTTCTACAGAAACGTCAAAATGTAGAGCTTGTTTAAGTTACTTACAGTGTATATTGCTAGTCATTATTCTAATATTTGGTTATTTCCTACAGTATATTTCGGCATATCGGTAAGTAATTCTTTGAACGCAATAAATATACGAATAAGGGTATAAGCGACATTTTTGCATAATATGGCTTATCAAGCATAAATACGTATGCCTATGCCAATAATTGTGCCAAATTTTGTCTTTTTCTGTTCCAAAAATAACCTTAAAGAAGACTTTTGTTGAATATATCGCTCATTTAAAACAAGACTGTCATAAGTCAAAAAATGAGATTTTTGAGTTAATGATGAAAATTTATTAGTAATATCATGCTTTATATTGTGTAAAAATTTCATATTAGTATCATGTATACTTTTCGAGATAGGGGATAATATATTTTATTTCTTCTTTAAAGTGGGCGCAAAGAGTAGATACTTCATAAAGAAACTGTGCTACTCACGGGTCCCTCGATAATTAACGAATTTGCACACAACTCTCACTAAGAGAAAAAATACATCACTTAGAGAAAAAATACATTAAAAGCCCTATTTATACAAAACTTGACTAAAGCAAGCGAGGCAGATATGGATTGAAAACTTTAAACTCGTTTTCTGCAAAATCGTTTTTTTTTTTTTTTGAGTTATGACAGTCTTCCAGTAAATGAGAGATATATTTATATTTTCATAAATTTTATACAATTTAAATGAAGAGTATACGTGAATAAGGGTATAGAGACCATAAAGTAAATTGTTCAGAAGACGCACATCTACTGATATAGAATACATTTATCAATATGTAAAAAAACTAAGCAGAAGTTGTAAAAATTTAAACTTTCTTTGGAGAAATGGAATTATAAAACATAAATGTATCAGTATTTAGTAGATTTTATTAGTCAGTAATATAATTTTAACAAATAAATTGAATGATCAAACTTTGTAAAAATATTTCTATTTACAGTGATTTTCTTTTTCAAATCTTGTCAGATTATTTCGGTACCGGTATTTTAAGGATAACGCTATTTCAATTATCGATAACGGTATTTTAGTTACTTAGGTAACGGTATTTTAAGGATATTGATATTTTGGTTATATCGGCAATGGTATTTTGCGGATAACGGTATTTTAATTATTTCGGTAACGTTGTTTAAGGGATAACGATAGCCAATTGAAAGAGTTTTGAATCGATAATGGTATTTCAGTGGTATTGCCTGACATCCCTGTTTAATATTATCGCAAAGTTATATTATTTCATCGTGAAATATTAACATATAAAGTGCGAACACTGGAAAGGGGGTACATATCCAAACATTATTTAACTATTATTTTGTAGATGTTTTTAATTTTGACAATGGCAAACTAAAGAACTAAATGTAACATGGTTAGTCACTTAAGGGTATATTGAAAAACCGCGAGTTTTTGTTTAAATGGGAAATAAAAGTGACCCATAGTTTCGCTCAAATTTTAATGAAAATCGTTAGTGAAGTAAACTGTAAAAAAATAAAGGACTTTTTGTACGCAGTCTAGCGTTTACAAATGGAGAAAAATTTCGCTATTTGCCAACTGAAATTCAGTTACGACGACTCAAATTCGGTTATTACGAATTTCAGACGGTTGGCACAACTTACCATTAGTTTTCACAACAAAGTTTGGTTAATTCAACTGAATTTTAGTTGCAACACCCAAAATATTCAGAAATCCAATGTAAGACGAGTATCGTTGTACTAACTGAATTTATAAGTTGTTACAATTAATATACACTTTTAAATTCGGTTGGCACTTTATTTTTCTGTATTCAAAATTTGTTTAAAAAAAAAAGTACTAATAAAATTGTAACTTTATAGTTGCGGTTATAAAAATAGTAGTGCCATATTGAAAAATATTCCCGAATTATTTCTGTATCAAAAGAAACGTCATTTCGGCAAATAGAGTAATTTAGTATTTATTTTCCCTGCCTCTACTTTTCTTTTAATTGCAATTTTTTTAAAAATGGTCATATATTTATTCGGTCATAAAAATAGTAGTGATTCTAATAATCTTTTAAAAAAGTATCTATAAAGGCGAATAATCTACAATAAAATCGTGCTATTTTCTTTTTTATTACTAAATGCAAAAAAAAAAGCAAAAAGTATTTTATTTGTATTCCCGAGAGGTCGTTGTCATCACTTTTTTGCGGAAATACAAAGAAGAGATAAAACTGTCAAAACAGCCATAAATAACCCATGATAACGTTGGTAATGGCTGCGTACAGTAATGCATTACCTTGTAATGTATGCTCCTTACTTATATCATTATTGTCCAACAAAAAGTAATGAGTTACTGATAATGGGTTACATAATACATTACTTTGTAATGAATACTTCTTACCTTCAACATTCTTTCGAAACATAGAGTAATGAGTTACCAATACATACTTGCATTACGCATAATGCACTACATTGTAATGTATAATCCTTACTTTCAACATTATTTTGAAACATAAAATAATCATAGATTACCTTCTAAGGATACATCATTACCTTTAACATTATTTCAAAACATAAAATAATGACTTACCGATCATTAATTACATAATGCATGAAATATAAACGTAAAGTAATATTTAAAATATTTTTCGAAAATCTATATTTACACACATTATTCTGTGATTTTTTGTAAGCATAAGGGTAAGGTATATATTTTAACATCACCAACGAAAACTCGAAGCACAACAATTCATTTACATTTTAAGCAACCCATTATTATACACACAAAAAAATCGTTGCCTAGTAATAAGGAGGATTTCAGCTAATAAAATTGATTCACAAAAGTTATGCGTAAACTGGTAACATTTTACCAAGTTTTTCTTGTTTCTACTTAATTACTGAATAATTTATGTGAAAAAACTCTATTAGTTGAAATGCTCCTAGTTACTTGGCAACGATTTTTTTGTGTGTATGTGACAATAGCTCAGTTGGTAGAGTTCTCCGCTAACAACCAGAGACTACAGGTTCGAAGCTCAGCACGACCATGTTATATATTTAATTTAAAAAAAAAAATTGTAGTAATTTTTTTTATAATTTTTTTTTTCAAATTCGCCTTTAAAAAATATATTGATATAGAGCAATTCCATATGAAAACGATCAAAATTGGCAAATTTTTGGACGACCCCTCTCCGATTTTAAAATAAATAGTCTCAATCGATTGCCCAGCAAATAATAATGTACCTACATATTTTTTTTTTTTTTTATAGTGACTATTTTAGTGGTGGTGTGCACCACTGTCATGTGACAAAATTGAAGAATTCTTCATAAGGGACCTCAGCGATCGCAACGAGTGATAGCTCGTTGGAAAGGTATTGAATCAGGCTTTAATTGAAAAATAAAATTTTCCTAATTTTTCTTGTTAAATAATTAAAAATAATTCAATTATAAAAAATATAAAAACAATGACTACAAGGTGGTCTCTTAAATGCTCTTCTGTCCAAACAAGGAGTCGGGGCCCATTTTTTTATTGCTGATTCTTGAAGCAAAAATTATGAGGAATCCAAAAAAAATAAAATTAGCCGGAAAATTTAGGAGCTTCTGTGGAAAATCGGAAAATTTAATTTTCATGGGAAAATTTAATTTTCATGGGAAAAAAGGTAAATTTCTGTTAAATTAAAGCCTGATTCAATATCTTTCCAACGAGCTATCACTCGTTGCGATCGCTTTAGTAGTTTTTTTTTAAAACAACTTTCAATGAGGTCCCTTATGAAGAATTCTTCAATTTTGTCACATGACAGTGGTGCACACCACCACTAAACCAGTCACTATAAAAAATAAAAAAATATGTAGGTACATTATTTTTTGCTGGGCAATCGATTGAGACTATTTATTTTAAAATCGGAGAGGGGTCGTTCAAAAGGTGATCGCTTTCATATGGAATTGCTCTATTGTAAAATTTTTGTAAAATTTTTGTAACATAAAAAATCTACTGAACTTATTAAATAAATTTTTTAGCCCATGATAATACTACTTGTTTTTATTTAAATATCTCTGTATATAACAATTAAGGAAAGTATAAAAATACATACAAAAAATCAAAAAGGCTTTTCTTTAAAACCCTGTAAATCCGAGAGGAGTGAAAATAAGCGGGTCTTAAAGTGTTATAAAGCTAAAAGTAGGGAGTAAATAGTCTGCAATTTTCAAGTTTGTATCTGCTAACAAACATGACCAAATTGTAGCCTGAAATATGCAAATTTTCAAAATTTCCAAATTTCAAGTAACGATTTTTTCATAACGAGTTGCCAGATTGAGCCAATTTTAATTTTGTATTTTTCTCCGACATGTCTTATTTGTATCTGAGAATTATTATGCTTTTATATTCATTAGCGCCGACACTGGAGTTCATTAAAAAACACAAAAAACCAATGAAATATGCTTATTTTCAATACCGCGTTATTTTTCGGGTGTATGAATTAAGTCAAATTTTATATTTTTGATAGAAACTATAATCCTTCAGCTTTAAAACAGTGTGTTCATCATGTAGATATCTCTAGCAGAAAAATTTTAACAGCTCAAACCACTACGCACAAAAACAAGTCTTTTTAGTTTTTTTATTTTGCGTGAACCGGTAGTGCCGTGTGCAAAAATTAAATCCTCTTGGATTTTGGGTTTTCAGACCCTAAATATCATTTCCAGTTAGTTTGAGTAAAATCTAAGATATGCCAGCTTTGCCGATTTGGTGATTTCATACAGAATAACTCTTCAATAATAATAAATAATATACTAAAAATTGTCGCAAAATTTGTCAATATTTAACCACGCCTACTTAGCACATTTTTGGCAAAAATTGAAAAAGTTGTTCCATGTTTTCTTAACCTCAATAGGAGAGTTTGGCATTGCTACGATGTATTTTTTTCGCTGGTCAGTTGGCTTGGAATGCAACATATATAGGGTGTCACTTGAATAAAAACTTTTCGAATAATCGAACAAACCAATGAAAACACGAACTAATAATTTAAATAACATGATTTTCGAATAATAAATAATTCGAATACATTTTTCGAAAATTAAAAAAAAAATTATAATATAAAAAAAAATCAAAAGTCTTAAAAAATAACTGAAATTTTAAAACTTTAATTTATCGTTTTCAAAAGATATAAAGTCTTTAATAATGGGTAAAGATATATGATTCGACTTAAAGATAACAATATGATAAAATTTACAGATAAAGTGATATTGTTGAAATATAGCTTGATTTTTGAAGTTTAAACTAAACAAAACCATCAGAATTGTTGCGATGTTACAACGATAACACGTCAGCACTTAAACTGTGAATCCCGTTTATGTAATTTCGGTAACTAAAATAAGATATTAACAGCTCTATATACTAAAACTATCTCCGATATATATTTAACTTTTTAACGATTTTCAAAACTAATTTTTTCATCACGAGATAATGCCAAATGGCGTATAATGAAAAATCTAATTAAAATTGATGTCAAAATTCATAAAATTTGGAGATGATAAGGTAAAATATTTTAATTATTTATGTATTTTTAAAATTATTTTTATTCGTTCGGTTTATCGAATAATGTTTAAAAATTAATCGTTCGATCAAAAGTTTTTTGATCGTTCGATCAAAACCCCCAATAAATGACAACCCTAATATATGTTCTATATAATGTAAAAAAACTGTGAAATTTTCATAAAAATTTTAGTTAGTGCCAATATATCTAACGGTTTTCGAGAATTAAAAAAAAATATTTTTTTTTTAATTTTTATTTAATTATAAAAAAGAATACTATAATCATCATTCGAACTCCTAACAGGTCTAAAAGGTTTCTTTTTTCGACTTTATGGGTTTCTCAAGCTTAGTTTCAATGCTTAAGGCGCACAGTGGACCATTTCACGAGAAGGCGGTCAAAAATCCATAACTTTTGATTGTATTGGAATTTTGATATGCGATTTTTTTGTTTGGTATGTGTTACTTTAGCCTTTAATTTTTGCTATAAAACGTAAATATCGACCGATAATAAAAAAGTGATAGAGGGTTTAAAATACATTTTTATTTTTAGTTGAATTTTAGTACAAAAGTGAAGTTTTAAAAGGTTAAAAAGGTTTTTTTTTAAATATTGTCTTATTTTTTCATTTAATTTTACAACTTATACTTTTTAAAAATTTTGTAAGTTAAATTTTGTCAGAAAATGCCAAACTTTGGCCCCCCTAAACTTTTTAGTCCTAATGTTCTCTAGGGCCAAAGGTTTTTTAAAGAAAAAAATATAATTTATTAAGCAGCGAACGTAAAAGTTACCTCATATTGGTTCAAGATAGAGAAGTTTCAATGAAAAAGTCGTATGTTTTTACTTTAGTGCGCCTTGGGCTCGCTTCTACTATTTTTTCAATTTTTTCAATTATTTCAATTTTATTTTTCTTATTTTGTGTTGGTTGAATTTGGTGCAGAAGTTAATCCCTAGTAATTCTTTGAGAAATTTCTTCATTGATGTTCTCCAGCTTGCGCCTTCGAGATCAATTGGTTTTGCTGGTCGACCCTTTTTCCACTTTCGTTGGCAGTTTTAGATGAACACTCAAAAATAAGTTCCTTTAATAACCAGTCTTGGTGACGTTTGTACGTCTTTGCCTTGTTATAAGAGCATTCAATGTACCGTTTTTTTCAAATTTGATGCAAAAGTTGTAATTTTTTTTGTGTATTTCAATTTCTTGCAGGTTACAATTTGTAAAGAAATCGTTCCTCAGTATGTGCAAAATTATATCGTCTACATCTTTTTGTTGAAAATAAATAACAGCGAGATATCTATAACAGTACTTAGCCATTGTTCAAACTCTTTCTTGCAATTATGTCAAATTTTTTATCTTTTAATACTTGTTTTTAAAGCATAAAAAACCCAGACCCTAATCCCTTTTAAAAGGTGAAGCATAACTGCTCATATCTTAAAAGGGTGTGTCGCAATAGTTTTTTTTACCATTTACCTGTTAATTATTTCCCCCCCCCCCCCCCCCCCCCCCCCCCCCCCATTTTGTCAGGTATTTAAACTATATAACTCAAGTTATGTATGAAAAACAGATACAAAAATCTGCCATGGTTGCTTTTTTATATATATTATTAGAGTTGTACTTTTTAGTATCATTCTCCTCTTCTCTACTACATCTTGACATGCCGCGACATCTGCTTTATTCTGCGCATATGTTTCAATCTGGTTGTCGTCCACACTATTAATGTGCACATTTTTTTTTGCAAAATTAATTAGTAAAACATTAGTATAACATTAGTAAAACATTAGCAGAAAACAGTTAAGTGCTGAATAAGTATAAACATTTTTAGCTGAAAAACACGATTTTAGCAAACAATTTGGTAAAAAATAGTATACCTGATTTACAAGACGTTTTACTAACTTTTCTACTAACTTATTTTTTTGAGTGTAGTATAATTATCCTCGTCACTACTACATCGTGACATACCGCGACATCTAATTCATTCTGAGTATATTTTTCAGTCTGGTTGTCGTTCACACTATTGATGTGCTAATCAACACAATTTTTTTTAGCAAAATAAATTAGTAAATATATGTTTTTGAAAAATACCTGTGTAAATGTACCTGTCGAAATAAAAAAGATTGTACCCATTAATATAATTTAACAATTAAGCGCATTATGTCTCAACCCATTTTTGTAAGTATATAATAACTCGTGTCAACTCTACATTCAAAAAATAAGTTAGTAGAAAAGTTAGTAAAACATCTTGTAAATCAGGTATATTATTTTTCAGCAAATTTTTTGCTAAACTTATGTTTTAAACTAAAATTTTAGTTATCTTTATTCAGCACTTAAATGTTTTGAACTAATGTTTTACTAATATTTTACTAATTTATTTTGCTAAAAAAAATTGTGTTGATTAGCACATCAATAGTGTGAACGACAACCAGACTGAAAAATATACTCAGAATGAATTAGATGTCGCGGTATGTCACGATGTAGTAGTGACGAGGATAATTATACTACACTCAAAAAAATAAGTTAGTAGAAAAGTTAGTAAAACGTCTTGTAAATCAGGTATACTATTTTTTAGCAAATTGTTTGCTAAAATCGTGTTTTCAGCTAAAAATTTTTATACTTATTCAGCACCTAACTGTTTTCTGCTAATGTTTTACTAATGTTATACTAATGTTTTACTAATTAATTTTGCAAAAAAAATGTGCACATTAATAGTGTGGACGACAACCAGATTGAAACATATGCGCAGAATAAAGCAGATGTCGCGGCATGTCAAGATGTAGTAGAGAAGAGGAAAATGATACTAAAAAGTACAACTCTAATAATATATATAAAAAAAGCAACCATGGCAGATTTTTGTATCTGTTTTTCATACATAAAACAAAATTGAGGATTAAAACAACTAAAATTTTGCGTTGTCACCGGCTTGTGAAAATAATTGTCTATTAATTAAATAAAAGACAAAATAAAATATTTAAATTTAATATATATTTCTAAACTAAATGTTTATAGATTAATAATCTAGTGTGGTCAAATTGCAAACAAACATATACAGACATGTAGATAGAGTAAAGCGAAAGACAAAGACACACATCTTAGGTAGATTTTTATGGTTCCTTTTTGTTATTGCAAAAAAAGGGTTATTTTTTTCGTTTCGTTTGTTTTTGTTTATTTTTTCGTTTCGTTTCTATAATTATCTTCGGCAGTTGCGTCCTTTAAAAGATAGCATCATTTAGACAACCATTGATGTAAGTAGTTTGAAAGAAAATTATTGTTATGTTATATATATTTATTTCTATATATTTTCAGATATTAAATTAATTCATGTCGTCAATGTGGGAAAATGAAAATTTTTATATTTCGTAATTATTGTAAGTTATTTTTAAAAGAATCACAAAAATATGTTTTATGATTTTCAGCAAATAAATTAACTAAATTACAATTTTTCTACAAATTTTTTGCGTTTTTTTCAGTCTACTAAAATTCAGCAAAAATTTTATTAATTTTTAGCAAGGCTTTTGTATTTCGAATCCACTAAGTGTTAGCAAAGCTTTTGCTGAATCTACTAATTTTGTTGCTAAAAATCAGCTCGCAAATGATTTTGCTGACATTAGCAATTTTTTTGCAAGCACCCTCCTGACTAAAATTTTGCTGACTCAGCAAATTTTTTTGCTGACTTTACTAACTTTTTTATTTAAGTGTACCGTTTCCTTTTTCTGTCAGTATAAAAAAGAAATAAACTCACGCAAAAAAATACACCGGTACGACCAACTTTTGTATTCATAACACACAGACGAACGGACGGACATCGTTAAATCGACACAGAAAGTGATTTTGAGTCGATCCGTATAATATAAGATGGGTATAGGTCCAATATTTTTGGTAGTTACAAACATCAGGGCAAACTCATTATACTCTAACCACTTAGTGGAAAACTTTTGTATTCATAAATTTTGCACAAAATATCTGACCTTGGGTCAGAAAATTTGTTCTGGTGTACACGGACAGAAACTGGCGGGTATACAATGGGGTATAGGATTGTAGGGGAGGGTTCCGACTACAGAAGAGTGCAAGATTTTTTGATGGCTTTTGATAGGCAAGAGTTATGCACTATTAAGTAGGAGATTTTCGGGAAAATTTTTTAAACTTCTAAACGACTCAGTGGCTTTATATTTTTAACAATAATAGCTTAGAAGTTACAAAATTATACAAAATTTATTTTACTTTAAAATCTTGTAAAACAAAAAAGTTAGTCATTTAAAAATTAAAATTTACAAAGAAATTTTTAATTTTAGCAAAATACTGATTAAGTCCATTTTCGAAGACCCTGTTCGCTGTGGTATAGTTGAAATAGAGTAGCAATTTTTTGGCTCCCGAGGTTCACTGGTATTTACTTTGAAATGAATAATATAACTTTAAAATCGGTAACCATAGGAAAAATTATTTTTGGCCGCCTTCTCAAAATATGGTCCGCAGTGTGGCGTAAAGTATTTTTGAGATATTTACCAAATTTGTTGGAAGCGGTTTAGTCAAAATCAGTGAACCAATGCCTTACTCAAGTAATGGGGAAAGACGTGTCGAGTTTACTTATATTATCCTGTTTACGTCAAATGGCAAAATGTTTTTAGTTATTTTTCTATGCTAAATACGAATATGTCAACATTATTAAAAAAGCTTGAGTCGCACATCGAGTATTGACTGTAGTCCTAAAATATCCCTTTTATACCATATTTCAAAAATTGTGAAAAAATAAAAAAATTTGGATACCTGTCTTGGAATCAGGAAATAAAATCTATAGATATCACTTTATAAACTAAATCGAACAAAATTTGCTTAAATTTCAATACGAACAAAAAATAAAATAAACTGAAGAAAAAGTTAAGGGACCCGTTTATTTTTTAGATGCCCAATCTCATGTTTAGCTGTTACTAAATGGGGTCAAAAATTATGCCATTTTACGTTTTTCAGTTTATTTCGTTCTATTAAAAGTAACTATAGATAAATTTGGTATAAAATGAAACATTTGTGAAGACAAATTCACTGGTGTACAAATTATGCGTAGACTTTCAAGAATTTTTGTTATTCAAAAAAATGTGTTTTGAGTAACATTAAATCTATCGTTTTATTACGGAATTTTTGTTGTATGCTCTCAAAATAATGCATGTCTGAGCTTTTTTCGATATTCAAAACCTTTCGGATTTGATGAGACTTTTTCCGAAGAGCCTTTTTTCTTTTCCTATGTTTCAAATAATTCAAAAATGTGACAAATCTGGGTCCACTATATATCCAATATGGGTATCAAAAATGTTTGTTTACTTTAACCCTGCGTACAAATAAATCTTGTTTTCGTAAATTAACGACAAGTTTCATACAAAAATAAATACATGTTTAACCCTTAAACGTAAGATTGCTAAACAAAATACGTGTCTCTTTTTTTTTTGCTCATGTACAACATTTCCACAGTTAATTAAAATCGGCGAGTTCTGGTCGGGATACCCTCCCATGTTAGTTTTTTATATACCCAAATACCAGGTGTAGGCCACATTAGGTTACCTTCCCTTACTAAAAAGCATTTTATTTACAAACAGCACATACTAAAAAGTATTTAGCATATTTATTTATCGTTATTTGGTTTGTTATTGGTTTTATAGTATGCATACATAAAAATATGTCATAAATTTTACTGACAAGCGCAACTTGTTAATTTTTCATATTTTTGATTTTTTTCAAGAAAAAGATTTCAACAAAATGTAGCAACTCGACACATTTTTTGCAGAAAACCTTGCTACTCGCCTAATTTTTAAGAGAAAATGTTGTGTGGATAGTAAAATTAAATTAATTAAATTAGCGACCAAAATTAGTAAAAAAAATTTTGTAATTGTAAAAAGAGAATAGCAAAAAAATTTTACTAAAAAACAACTTTATGCAAAAAATTAGTATAATAATAGTAAAGAGAGATTGAAAACAGTTTTACTAACTTTTTTTTTGTGTACTCATTGCTTTAATGCATTTAATTTATCTTTCAGCGGTGATCGGGGATTCTCAGCAAATCATAAAAACTTTGTACCAGTAATACACAATGCATCTGCAACCGAGAAATCACCTATACCTTCTCACACAATTGGGGAAGTTCTGTTTGGTTTTATAATACCATTCTCCTTAAATCTTGTGGGTTACATATCCGCTGTTGCGTTATGTAAATTTATTGATCATGAAGAACTTCAAAATCTAATTGAACGCAGCTTTTTAATGTCGATGCAACCAAAAAGATTGTGCCGAGCTATTTGGTTGCACGTGGCCCTGGCGTTTGTTATATGTTGCTGTTTATATGCATACGTTTTACCAGTTGTGATTATGCAGTCTCCAATTATTCAGTCTAAATGGATTGGACAAACAGAATCTAAGTGGCACTTAGTAGTAAAGGTATGTCTATTAAAGGGGCGCATGAATATTTTGCAAAACATTCTCTTGTGTGCGAGATGCCAGTTTTGATGAGTTTTATACTTAAAATAGCAAAAAACAGAATATTTAACTTAAACTTCCTTTAATTTTTTTTTATGGGATACTTTAGTTCTGACAATCCCAGCCAACAAATTTTGGAGCCCTCAAAAAAGATGACTCTAGAATGACTCCAAAATTAGATTATTTTCTGAGCCCTCTAATTTCGGAGTCAAAAATTATTCAAATCTGAATCTCTTTTTTGAGCTTTCAAAAATTTTCTATCATAAAATACTCTTTTTTCTGAGTTAAAAATGAGCAATCCAAAAACGAACAAAATTGATTCATAAATATGAGGGAAATTATTGTCTCAAAAAATTGACTCAAGAATGAATCAGAAAAGTAAGGAAATAAGAAAAAATTTTCCAAAAAATTATTCTTTTTTGAGCCAAGAACATTTTGGTTGAAATTTTATAATGATTTGAATATCAAAATTTTCTTTCGCTTTAAAAATGGGAATATACAAAAGAAATGTGTATGTTTTTGTAAAACAATCCACAAATACGCGTATTGACAACATAAATATAAAAAAGTAATCGCAAATAAAAACGCCTAACAAAAAATATAAAATGTAAATATGGTAAAATGTAATAAATACTCACGGATACAAGACGCAATTACTCAAATATAGACTTAAGTGATCTTATTGTCTAATCCGTGTACAATCCAAGAAATGGTTTTTAATACAAGAATGCTTATAGAAAATATCCAAATGTTTTGTGTTTATTTTTATGCATTTGTGTTGCGTATATTCCCAGTCGGAAAAGCTAAACGAACCACCGCTGGCAAGGCAGTGTAGCAAGTGGTACAAATGCTGGCAACAAGTGCTTTCCCAATCCCAAAACGATAACATCATTAGACAAAAATTCCGTCTGTTTAAAAAGTGTCGGACTAGCACTGGGGAAACAAAATGTCTAACATTGGCAAAGTGTTGGTAAGACCATTTAATTGGTGGTCTAAAACTAGATTTTTTAAAATAAAATTTTAAAAAGCTCCATTTATGAATTTTTTGGTCCTGCCGGGATTCGAACCCAGGCCACTGGATTGTCAGCCGACAGCTCTAACTTGAAACGTAAAGTAATGATAATGGCTGAGTAACAGTTGGCTGGTCAAATATGTCAGTACTGGCATAATGTTTGCTGGAAACAATTTGCCAACTTTAGGAAGACAAAAAAAGTTGATATTAAAAGAGCTGTTCCAGAAACAAAAAATTAGTTTTCTATAAAAAAAAAATATTTAAAAGTACAACAAAAATCAGAAAATTAGCTTATGGCTATAACAGCGATCGAACTCTGACTCTTCCAAATACAATCTTACCTATAAAAGCATCATAATTTTTATAAAATAAATGCTCTACCAGTGGTTAGACTTTTGAGCCGTTTGTAATTTTTGACTATATAGCACTGAGAAATCACTTTTTCCCAACGTTAGCACAGTGGTCTCAGCCAATTCTTTGAAAATGTTATTTTTTTGTAGACCACTGAAAGTATAGTTAAACAAATACTGGCACAGCGCTTTCTGGAAACGTCTCAACAAGTGTGCTGCCAATAATTAAATTACAATTCATCGGTTAGTCAGTGGTATGCCAGTGCTTGATTTGTTGTACCACTGTCAATTTCTGACTGGGTTGTTACTTATGAAAAATCTTTAATTATGTATGAATTTGGAAAATAAAAATGTACATTAGGGTGATAACTTTTTTGGACAACATTCTCCCCAGGGGTTTTCTAATGGCAAATATTGTATTAATGATAAAAAAAAACTATTTCAGTTCAATTTGGTAAAAAAAAACCTTGCGCACCGACAGCGATTTCTAAAATGCCTTTAATATATTTATTTTAAATTTTTTTTAATAACAATTTTTTTTAAATATGGTTTATACATATGTAAGTAAGCAAATTTGGAAGAAAACTATTCCATTGACTCGAAAACGGACTTTACTATTGATATCAGCATGCCTTAATTATATAGATGTGATGGTCAGACGTTGAGGCATCAAAAAAAGTTTTTTTTTAACTTTGTTTGATTCAAAACTTTAACGCGTTTGGTGCGGAACCTTTTTTAACGATAGCGAAAACTAAAAACGCAGTTCTTAATATTTGTCCATGCCCTACACGATTTTGTCTGGGGAGATTTGATATTTGCAAAAAATGCAAAAAGTTATCACCCTAATGTACATCCTTAAATCGTGCTTTTATTGACTTATGAAAAAAAAAATAAGAACAAAAAATATAATCTAAATTGACTCTAATATTTAATTTTTGTAACAAGGGGAACTCAGATTCAATTTTTAGAGTCAAAAAAGACTCCAATTTATGAGGAAAATTCTCCTTGACACATTAATTTTTAGAGTCATTTTTGAGTCTAAAAAAGGCTTTTAAGAAAAAAGTTTATTAATAAGTATGTGCAAAAACCTTTGTATATCCATATAAAATTTGAATTTCTGTTAAATTTCGACATATCCCTAAAAATCGTTAATTTATAGCGTCCTTTAAATATTCAACGATTGGCTGAAATTTGGACTTTGGACATTATTCTCCCAGCTTCTGATGAAACTAAATTAAAAAGTTATGTAAGTTTTTTTTTTTTTTTTTGTGGGCGTTGTGGTGTAATGGTTAGCTCGTTGGACTGTTACACGGATGGTCCCGGGGTCGATTCCCGGTGACGACAACATCAATTTAGAAAAATAATATGTATGAGTTTTCTATCACTTATATGTATCACTACACCCATCTTCGGTGTTCCCATAGCACTTAACCCCACCGAAGTAAAATAATGAATCAGGGCTATGAAACAAAAAGCTTCAATAAATTCGCCAACTCTACATCAGGTGGCTAGCAACAACTGTTCTAAGACTTATCATCTCGCGCAATTACAGTGTTGCCATGTTTGAAGCCCTTCATCTTTCACCACCTTTCATCTCTCCACTATCCCCCTTTCCAAAAAAGCAACACATTAATTAATAGAAGGAATTTCCTGAGTGTTGCTTCTCTTTAAAAAAAAAAATTACACATTTTAATAAACTTATTTTAATGAAATTTAAGTAAACAAATTGTCTTTGCGCTAACGAATAAGATTTTAGAATAAGTTAGCATTGAAATGTTGTTAAGAATACAATTTCACAATAAATTTATAATGATCATTACATGTTTGTAGCAATCATAAAACTTGCACTATTACAATATTATAGACCTGGTTATCATATTATGACCATGGAAAAGAATTTCGTCATCACTATTTACCATATTATGATTAATGCAAATATATTATGATTAGACCGTACTACGGACTTAAAAGCACGTGTATTTTGTTTAAATTTTTCTATCATATTTCTTTACTTTTTTTTGGTTTACAATTCATTTTGCGGGAATATCAAAAATTTTAAAATAAATCACTATTTTATCACTTTTTACTTTATTTCTAACACTTTTATGTATGTATAATAAACAATGACTTTATTTAAGAAATGCGTGTCAATTTAACCTGTGCCTAGACTCCGGGTATACCGTGTTGAGACTATCAAATTATTCGTTCTTCCACTAAAAATTTCATAATTACAATTAACACCATTGCGTTGGTTTTCTATTGTTTATATCTTTTTATTTAATTTTACTTAATTTGTTCGGACTTCACAACTTCTTTTCACAAAATCTTAAACAAGAATGACACTAAAAGATCGCAGACGCTTATAAAAAACCAGACTGATCATCTTATAGTTGACGCAACTCTAATATGGCTGTAGTTACAGAGAAGAATAAGATAATAAATACTATATTATGATTGTAGACAAGAGAATAATATGATAACCGAAAAAAGAGAGATTTTTATTATGACATGATTAAAACAACCATATTATTGATGAAATATTGATTGATATAATAATAATTTATATAGAACAACCATTAATGGCTGTAGGAAATATAGCTTTGTGTAAAAAAAATCTTGAAAATATGTGGAAAACTCGTTAAAAATCTAAGATTACTTCAAAAGGCAGAGTTTAAAATCCGAAAGCTTTAATATTTTGAAATCTTGGGTCTTCTGGAAAAAAAAAATATTCAGAACGTAAAATGAAACCGTAGTCAGTTTAAAAAATGTAAGGTTTTTCTTTATGAAAGCTTCTTAGAGCTAGTTTTTGGGATGTAGTTCAACCTTGTTTATAGTTTTAACGAAGTTTAAACTTAAAATGCTGTTTTTGAGATCAAGTTTATTATATTTTAATTGTAGTTTAACCGGCCAGCGTTGGCCGTTTAAACTAAGTTTTGAGTTGTCAAATCACAACAGCTGTGAATGAAAATTATACATAAATAAAGCAGCTGTTAACTAAAAGTCCAAAAAAAAAACAATATATACGAAATTTTTGAAAATGTGTTTTTATTTATATAATGATTTGGAGTTTTATCAGCGCTTCCGCTCGTCCAAACCATCGGCTTATATTTTTACATTTATTTTAGAGTCCATTTTATATTTAATTACAACCAATATTAAACAAAAGAAATATTTAATTGTTGGGCACAAAATAAACAAACATTTTTTTTCTATGCGCGTTGTTTTGTTGGTTTTTTATTTTTGACATTCGTATGTGCTACCATATTTCTTTTGAAAATGGCATTACTCTTTTTGGTGTAAAATATGGTAAACTTATTTAATTTGAAATTTTTTAAACCATCACTGAAAAACAGCATGGAGGTTTAAAAGCAGTTTATATCTTATTTAAGTTTAACTAAACAGCTGTAAAACTAAGTTTGATCGTCCTCCCAAAAACTGGCTCTTAGAATTTAAAAATTTTTTTTTGGACGAGTTTGAATGAAATATTTCTTTAAACTAAAAACGAATAAAATATTTTCCAATTTTATGAAAAAACTTTATTATAATTTTTATAGAACAATTTTCAATGAAACTTTTTCTTTAGGCGCATGAACTTTTTAATAAATAAAATTAAGTTTTTAAAATAATGTTTTGAAAAACTTTATAAATTTAATTTTGAATTCTCAAGTTTATAAATAAAATGTTACTATTACAAACAGAAAACACAATTGTTAATAAATGTAAGAGAAGATGAAAAAAAATCTTGTGAGGATCAGCGCTAGAGGGAGTGTCGCACTTTCGACTTAAGCGACTAGGTCATCTTCAGCCTCATTCTAATCCACCACCCACAAGAAACTCAAGGTTTGATCAGGTATATATATCAACCAACCACAGAAAATCGGTGATGTTAATTGATTACCCGAACAACATGAGTTATATTTGTCTTTTCTTACAAGTTTAGCCAACAGTTTTAAGTCTTAAAGCCAAATAAAGTTTTTTTATTTGGCAGGGTTGCCAATCCAACTGCTAATGTTAAAATTACTTGTTTTCTTATTCCCACAAGATTTTTTTCCTCTTCTCGTACATTTATCAACAATTAGTGTTTTCTATTTGTAATAGTAAAATTTTGATTATGATCTCAAACCTGACAATTCAATATGAAATGCAAATACATTTTAAATGATCAACGATACATACAAAATTCTCAAACTTTATTAATCTTATTTAAAGTTTCAATGAACGAATTATAGCGAAACTTCGTTGATTTAATACAAATATTCACTAATATCATGCATATATTTCCCTCAGTGTATAATTTAATTTATAAAAATTAGCTGAGTCTGAAAGTTTTATTTAAATTTTGGTAATTCTCATAATCTCAAGACACTTTTGTAGGCAAAAATTCCCTTAATCTGAATTTTTTTATTTTGAAAAGTAAGTTTGCTGTGAAGATTTCATCACAAAATTTATAAATTTTAAAAATTTTGTACTGATTTAATGTCAAAAAAAATGGTCATTATATAAATAATTTCCGCAAAGGAATACGTGTATTTCTTTGTTGTTACAATAGCAAAATACATGTACTCCGCTGGAGGAATTCTTCAGTTCGCTTTTTAACAACAGGAGGTAAGTGTACTAAACAGTAAAGTTGACATTGACATTAGAGCGTATCACCTAAAATGTTTTTTTTTTATTTTTGAAACTCTTAAATCGGAATATAAATTCTTATGGACCAAGGTATTTTTGAGATTTTTTTTTTTATTTTTAGAGGAGTGAAGAACATTGTTAAAGCGGATTTTTGTTTTTGATCTTGTGCTTTGATTTCACAAAACCATAAAAAAATAACATTAAAATAATACTTCTCTCGTGCCTCTCAAAAAAAGTCGAGCTCTGCCGAACTCAGTTTAAAGCATTTTGCGAGTAGCAACATTTTCTGCAAAAAATGAACAAGTTGCGCTTGGCAGTTGTTTTAAAAATGTTTTATTTATATGCTAAATGCTGTTTAGTATGTTTTCTTTGTAAAAATATGCTTTTTAGTATAATTTTTTTCCAATCAAAACTGTGTTTTTATAGAATTTAAAAAAAAATATTTTTAAAATTTTGTATGCTATTAAACGTTTACAAATTAAACAAGTGGAAGCATTAAAGTCCGATGTGCCGAATTTGATATAAAAAAGATTAAATTCGGCTGTGCCGAATTTTTGGATACCCTCCATCTCATTATTTGAATTAACCAGTGCAAGTGCAAATAATATATATATATTCCTTGTAAAAATAACAATAACAATGTTGTTTTCATAAGTAAAATAAAATATGATTAATTAATGTATTTGGGGTGAAGAAAAAAATGTTGTATCAATTATCGTGAAAAGCGAACTGCACTGTATATAAATACAGATAAAGATTTACACAATTCAATATATATGGTTTGTGTCTTTGCTATAAAAAAATCGTCGATATTCAGGCGCTGAAATCGCTATGTTTAATTTCTATGATATTAAATATATATTTGAATTGGGAGTTAAAATCCAATTAATATTCTTTTAAGAATCCAATTGCAATTGATGGAAACGTCCAATTGGGAAAATTGTCAATAGCGTCATCTATTAAGTTATAAAGGGATAGGTTTAAAGGGACAGTAATAAGAAAAAAAATTGTTTTAAAAACAATAAATATATTGTGAATTGTGCGCCCCGTTAGGCTAGTTGGTAGCGTACTGGCTTATCAGTGCGGGGGTCGTGGGTTCGATTCCCACCAGAGGCACTGGTCTGTTTTCGCTACAACGCGCCGAAGGCCATAGAAGCTAGTGCTCGGTTAGGGTAATATTTATATAATTTGTAATTATGTTATTATTAATTAATAAATAAAATAAATATTGTGAATTAGTAATTTAATTTAATATCTAATTGTAATTGAGAAAGGACCGAATTGGAAGAATAACTGGCTCCTTCATTTAAATTGTGAAGGGAAGTTTATAAGAAAAAAAAAAATTGAAAAAAAATATTCTTAGGAAAAAAACTTTTGTTTTGTAAATGAAACGAATTTAGTAGAAAAAAATCTAACACTCGATTAACGAGGGTTATGTGGACAAAAATAAACTCAGCTTATTGCAATAATTAAATGCAGTTTGCTTATAACACTTGAAATAGGGGAAAAGCACAAATCGATGTCTCAAAGTAATCAATATTTGTAGAAAATAATATTATCCGTACATGAAATATTTACATATAATGTAGCACTGAAATAATTATTTTTCTATAAAACAAAACCCGTGATTTTAGTAGAAAAAAGCCACAAAATAGGCTTTTAGCAATGTAACGAAAATGAATTGTATTAAATACAAAAACACTTTAATTTTAGCGAAAAACATACCGATTTGATCTAAACATACCAGGAATAGTATATTTTAATAAATGTTTTTCATCTTATTTTTCACTGAAACACAAATTAATGTTCAAAGTTATTCTGTAGGTTTGTTCTCAATGAAGGAATTTTTTTTTTGGATAAAAATTGGTTTTAAAATCAGTAGTGACAATTTACAGAATTGATAAAAACTGTGGAAAGAGTTGAGAAATCGTTTGCATGCACTGACAGGAATTTAATATTACATTTTAAGCAAAGTTATGCTTTTTTCACATGGACTTTTAAAAAAACATTTAGGGGTCCAAGAAGGTGATTACGTAGAAACTTTTGAACTGTTTTGTAAATACTACATTAACATAGTTTAAGTGGCAATCGTTTCAGTTACATATATTCAGTTGAGTTGGACAGAACTAAAGGGAAATGCAAATTGAAGTATTTATGAAATCTGTGGATATAAGAAGTCCGTTATATCAGACATCATTTGTACGGAGTCTTGTTGACGAGACAAACAATTTAAATAAAATGAATTTTTTATAACAAAGATCCATATTGCAAATTTTATTGTTATTGAATTTCAGAGGGAAATTAGTGTTTTAGTGAATTAGTTTTAGTGAATTTAGGGTTTAAAAAGCATACGCGAATTAAAAAAAAAGATTTAAAAAAAAAATGCGCTTGCTGAGACATACATAATGAAATAATTATTAAATACCCGTTTACATTACAACACACGTGTTTATACTATACATCACATAAGTCAAACGGAAAGTGTGATAATATTAAGTTTGTCAAAAAATTAAAAAAGAAAATACTGTGTGTGTTTAGAGTGTTTTCGTGACACAAAAAATTAAAGAAACTGGTATTTTTTCAAATTATATAAATTAAAAAATTGATCCGGTGACAAATTAACATGTTTTGCTGACATATTAAACTTTTGTCAAAAATTCGTAAATTTTTTGGAAGCAAAAATCGTCCAGTAGTCATTTAGTTATTTTGGGTATTAAATATCGTCAAAATGACTATAAATCGTCAAACCTGGCAACACTGCATGTGATTGCTTCTAATGCATACATACATACAGGCACGTAGCTAGGAATTTGATTCGGGGGGGGGGGGGGGGGTCTTTCGATTTTTTTTTTTTATTATATATTTTTTTTTGCACACTAAAGTAACAGCTTTTTCTTTTTTAAATTTATTTTCATCGGGATAAACATTAATTTCATTTATAGTAATTAAATGTGCTAAAGTCCCAAAACTTATTTAACAAATTGTGAAAAGCAATCTAATGTAGGCGTGTCCCTATCCGGATTTCATTCCTGCCTAAGGAAATCTTCAGGGGACTTTGTTATTAGAATTTCTAGAGATATTTGTTATGTTAAATCACAAACTCAATGAGAATTTCTTGTCCTCGTCTAGGAGCGAGATTCAAAATTTAAAATATCAAAGAAAAAACAAAAACAACAACAAAATATTGTCACAATTGGCTTTGTCATCTTCCAAATACTACTCTGTTTTTTTGACAGACCTAGCAATGTAGTGACGTTTATTCAAGTAGATCAACAATAGAAAATCATTTGTTTTCTATTAGTGTCAGTTACATTTAAATTTGCACAAGCACCTGCATATTTGTTATTTAAATTTATTTTCATCGGGATAAACATTAATTTCATTTATAGTAATTAAATGTGCTAAAGTCCCAAAACTTATTTAACAAATTGTGAAAAGCAATCTAATGTAGGCGTGTCCCTATCCGGATTTCATTCCTGCCTAAGGAAATCTTCAGGGGACTTTGTTATTAGAATTTCTAGAGATATTTGTTATGTTAAATCACAAACTCAATGAGAATTTCTTGTCCTCGTCTAGGAGCGAGATTCAAAATTTAAAATATCAAAGAAAAAAACAAAAACAACAACAAAATATTGTCACAATTGGCTTTGTCATCTTCCAAATACTACTCTGTTTTTTTGACAGACCTAGCAATGTAGTGACGTTTATTCAAGTAAATCAACAATAGAAAATCATTTGTTTTCTATTAGTGTCAGTTACATTTAAATTTGCACAAGCACCTGCATATTTGTTATTTAAATTTATTTTCATCGGGATAAACATTAATTTCATTTATAGTAATTAAATGTGCTAAAGTCCCAAAACTTATTTAACAAATTGTGAAAAGCAATCTAATGTAGGCGTGTCCCTATCCGGATTTCATTCCTGCCTAAGGAAATCTTCAGGGGACTTTGTTATTAGAATTTCTAGAGATATTTGTTATGTTAAATCACAAACTCAATGAGAATTTCTTGTCCTCGTCTAGGAGCGAGATTCAAAATTTAAAATATCAAAGAAAAAACAAAAACAACAACAAAATATTGTCACAATTGGCTTTGTCATCTTCCAAATACTACTCTGTTTTTTTGACAGACCTAGCAATGTAGTGACGTTTATTCAAGTAAATCAACAATAGAAAATCATTTGTTTTCTATTAGTGTCAGTTACATTAAAATTTGCACAAGCACCTGCATATTTGTTTGTTTGCTAAATTTTTGCTAAATTTTTACCTGGGCAATCATGTATTAATAATAGAAATAGCTTTCTGATTTCATTTTGAAACAAAAACCTCCCGCATAAAGTGCATTTCCTTAAAATGCATTTTTTCATTTATTACTTATTGTGTTCATTATTTTGCGAATTTTGATGTCTATATTGCGAAACAACGCTTTAATCTGTTTGATCACAAATTTGAAAATGTTTGTGTACTTTAAGTTGGATATGCATCGTTATTGTCTAATTACGTTAAATTTTTAGCTAAATATTAATTTTTAGTTTAATTAATAAAAAAAGGATTATGCGGAAAACTTTTTGAAAACCACGAAAAATAAAATTGCGTTACTTTATATTTTTATGTGCTAATATACGTCTAGGGTAGCTAAAACTTGATAAATGTAAAAAAAAGTAAAAAAGTTTCAACTTCTAATAACCCGATTAAAATTAATATGATGCTTTATACAAGGTGGCGCAAAAATAACCTTCCGATGTTTTTTGGCTGTAATTAAAAATAAAATTAAAAACTTTGATTCTTCTTGTGGATTATTTTTATTTGGTATTTTAATTTTTTTTACATCAAGTCGAGAATATGATGTCATGTAAATGGCCGCCGCCACAGTTGATTGTCATTTGAGCCCTTTTTATGGCATTTTCCATCACTTTGGCCAAAACTTCCGGCGATAGGTCCTCACATTCTTGACGGATATTGTCTTTAAGAGCTGCAAGAGTCTGAGGCTTATTGACATAAACCCGCGACTTCAAAAAGCCCCACAAACAGAAGTCTGGAGCGGTCAAATCAGGCGATCTTGCTGGCCAGTGCAAATCGCCAAAACGGGAGATAAGGCGCCCGGGAAATGCATCCTTCAGCATATCGGTTGTGGCACGTGCAGTGTGTGCCGTTGCACTGTCCTGTTGGAACCACATGTTTTCCAATCCCAATTCATCAAGTTGCGGCAAAAAGAACTCGTTGATCATTGCTCTGTAGCGCTCACCATTCACAGTAACCGTTTGGCCCGCGACGTCTTCGAAGAAAAAAGGTCCGATGACTCCTCCAGCGAAAACAGCACACCATACAGTGACTTTGAGCGGGTGTAATGGCTCTTCGTGGGTTACACGCGGATTTTCAGTGCCCCAGAAGCGTAAATTTTGCTTATTTACGTACCCGCTAAGATGGAAATGGGCCTCATCATTCATGATTATTTTTGATGAAAAATCATCTTCCTCTTGGTGGTGATTAAGGATGGCTTGAGCGTATGTTACACGCGATTGGCGGTCAGCAGCTAACAGCTGATGCACCGTCTGAACTTTGTACGGAAACATCTTCAAATCTTGTACCAAAATTCGCTGTAGACCGTCGACTGATACCCATTTGCGTGGCACGTCGTCTGGTCGATGTTGACGGCGCTTCCATGACATCCTCGGCTACAGCAGCAATATTCTCTGCAGAACGGCTACTCCGGGGTCTGCCACGCCTGGCAGCATCTCGTGTTGTGCCAGTCTCTTCGAGGCGAGCGGCTAAACGTCGCAGTGTTTCACCAGTAGGCGTTGGACGGCCAGGAAATCTGCGACGAAATTCACGTTGTGCCAAAGTCACCGACCGATTATTGGTCAAATAAATAGTCACCAATATTCCGCGTTCTGGAGCAGTGTAGCGTAACATTGTTTATTAACGTGTATTTCGCATGTGTTTACTACACAAATGTCAAAACAGAACTGACATTAGGGGCCAATCGCAAAATTTATAGCATTTTCTGATAGGAGGATTACTTTTGCGCCACCTTGTATAATCATACGAAATTTAATATGAGTCTTAATAAAGTTTTATCCGAGAAATGGGCATAATAATTATATTTGCATTAGTTTAGTTTTGATTTGATAATATCAGATTAAATAACATCCGAATAATGACGCGATACAATTTAATACGATTTTATACAGCGGTATAAATTTATATGTGAACTGATACTGAAATATACAAAATAAGCTATAGTTGTGTCCGGTTTTTGATTTTAAAAACTTCATGAAAATCCAAAATATCTATTAATCCTTTTAGACTTTAGCCACTTGCAAAAGGTTTACAACTTTATAATTTGTAACAAATTCCATAGCATTTGGAAATTTTATTATATTCAAAAATAAAAAATATAAATGAAGATTTTGTGGTATTTATTAACTTACACCATTGAATAACAAAGACGGAAAAAACGTTGAAACTAAATTTAGAGTTTTAGATTGAAAAAAATCTTAGACTAAATTAAGAACTCATAATGTTACAAATGAAACAAATTCTTTTTTTTAGGGTTAAGAACCAGAAAGAAATCAATTCAAAAGACAAAAATTGGGGTAAATTTTGTGTATAAAATTATACACAAAATTATGCAATTAATTGTATTGTATTGATGTAATACACATTTACATCCAAAATATAATTGACAAATTTTCTAGTGTGACTCTGCATGGGGTAATATACAATTTTATCTAAAATAAAATTGTGTTTTTTAAAATATGATATAATATCAAAATATATATTATTTTGCAATGTCTAGGTATATAAATATAACGTAATTATTAATTGGATTAGTTTTAGCGTATTCTAAATGCAATATACAATTATACGCAACTATATATGACATCATATTAAATTTTTTCTACGAAATTAATTTTATATATGAATTTATATAATTATGTCCGGTTAAATGCACTGGCAGACAAAACCTTATAAGTGCATATAAAATAATGTATTATTTTATGCAAACGTTTTAACTCGGGAAATTAAAGAATTATAACCGTCCAAAATCAAATTAAAAGCAAATACCCTATATAATTTGCCTGCCACTTATAAGGAAGCTTTTCCGATGGGTTTCCTTTGAAATTAAATTCGGATAGGTGATAAAGCAGCAAAAATATATGAAAAACGTATCTATTTTTAAAATTGGTGGTGAAAATTAACACATTTTTGTATGAAAATATGTTTAAAGTTTAGACTTATTTAAAAACAGCGTTCAAATCCTCGAGAAAACACACATTTTGAAAACCATTTTGACACTATGTCGTGGACCCCGGCTGCCACTTATTTGAATTATTTTAACAAATTATTCACTATTTTTTCCCCTTTTTCATATATCCGACTTCATGTATTGTATTAAAAAAATCGTAAATTTTACAAGCAAGCGTGATTGTAGTCTGAAAGAAATAATAAAGAAAAAATATAAAATTGGAAATTGAAAAATATACCTGATATCGCCTAGGTCTTATTTCCATCGCCTAGGTCTTATTTATTTCGTATTTCCAATTCACTTTGATTTATATTTTGGACAATTTCAAACGCTTTTCAAATTGTCTTTAATCAATTTTTTAAATAAAAACCCTTTAAAATGTCTAAAAAAAAACTACATCGTTATTACTGGTTTAGCTGCTTGATTTTAAAATGTCGCATTTCAAGGAGCGCCGATAGAAATTTGTTTACATTTAGTCTAAACAGAAATTGAGAAAATTTGAGTCCCATTGGACCACGTTAACATGTTATGCATATCGATCAAAGTTTGAGGCTTAAATTTGTTTCAAAAAATTAAAAAAATATGAGATATCGAAATATATATCGTAAAAAAAATACTGAAAACTATGTTACCAGATGCGTGCGTAGCAAACTAAATTTACCAAAAAGATTGCACTGTAAGTAAAGTAACGACTTTTACGGCACAAGTAAACTTAATTTTGAGTCTTAGTGGTAGCTCCATTTTAAAAGATTATCTCAAAATACACAGAAAAAATCATTGTCAAAAAAAAAATTCAATTAAACTTTTGTTCGATTTCAAACTTACTTTCAATTAACTGTTTAATTGAAAATGAATTTGGTATAAAAAAATTCTCAGTTTTTATAACGTTGAGCAACATTGAAACAAATGCAAAAATTTTAAAAAGTCGCCAAAATTAAAAAAAATCGTTTAAAGTTGAAAATTCGCGTTTCTTTAATTTTGGTCATTTTTTTTTAAATTTGTTTATGAATTTTGGCGTTTATTTTGGGAGTTTTTTAAATTTCTGTAATTTTGAGGATTGTTTTGGCAATTTTTTTTTTTCAAATTTTGCGATTTTTCAAATGGTCTAATTTATCCCAATAGTAAACAATATTCAATTAAATTTTTAATAGATGTGAATAAAACTATATGTAATTGAAAATAATATTAATTAAATAGATACAAATTATTTTAGTTGTTACTACAATTGCATCAACACGACCGAATTTAGTTAAACTTTTGCTGAATCAACAAATATTTTAATTAAAACTCAATTTTAGTTTTTTCTGTTTAGTTTGATTGTCTCAAACAATTTTTTGATTATATTTTAAGTCAAAGACTTCGAAATCTCTTATGAGAAGATTTTATTTATTGCTTTTTGTCGAAAATCAACTCTAACAATGATAGCCACCCATTTGCAGGCGATGTTTTCTAACGAAATTTTAAGATTCGAATCATATAAAACTATTTCCTATTTGATCCAAGTCAAAAATAATTATTTTCATATTAAATTTATCAATAACATTGTTACTTTCTAACGAATTGTATTAAGTTTTTAAATTTGTCAAATCATTTCGGGGGGGCTCTAGCCCCCAAGCCCCCCCCCCCTTCTACGTGCCTGCATACATACCAGTTATAAAAACCTTCATACATACATACATACAGGGTGGCTGATGCATATTGTTACAATAAGAAATTTAAATAACTTTTTTATTTTTATTTCTTTGTTTTTACATTTGAAAAGCCATAATAAGTATTTTTAATGGCTTTTAAGAAACAATTTATTTAAAATGACTAACACTCCTGATGACATCAAATGCAAGCGAAATTCCTTGCAAATTACAGAGAAAATTCCAAGCTAAGGGGCGAGTCTACTACGTTCTATTGCTTGTTGTTTGATTTTTTTAAAGGAGAGAAATGAAAATCCTTAAGCAGAACTGTCCGTATTGACTGTCTGGTGATAAATATATGAGCAAAAATATTCCATGTCGAAACTCTAGAATTGACTTGTATTGCAGCAACTATGGCAACAATTGTTTCTTACATTCGAACTGAGAAATTTTGATTAAAAGGCGTCCTAATGATTGTTCCACGATTGACAAATTAATTTACGAGCCCAATCTGCTCGGAGGAGTGCCGCCTAATGTGCTCGTTAAGTTTGTTTATGCGGAAATGCCAGCCCCCAAAGCATTGTAGTGGCGCACAATCAAAATGTTAGTTTCATTACCCCATTCGTTCATTTAATTAAATTGAAAGACGAATCAATGAAACCAAAAAAAAAAAAATAAATCGAACCGATTATTAACTCAGAAAAAAAAATTATTACGTTTTCTTTTGTAGTGACATTTATCAGCCACCCTGTATTACAAAACAAAACAAAAAAACAACAACAATATTTTGTGGGTTTTTCCCAGATTTTTTTTAAAAAGAACTACAACTACTTTTACAAAGTGTGTATACCCTCCGCACTATGGGATGGCAAATTATTTTTACAAACACGCTTGCGGAGACATACATAATGAAATAATTATTAAATACCCATTTACATTACGACACATATGTTTATACTATACATCACATAAATCAAACAAAAAGTGTAATAAAATTAAGTTTGTCAAAAAATTAAAAAGAAAATAGTTTATGTGTTTAGAGTGTTTTCGAGACACAGAAAATTAAAGAAACTGGTATTTTTTCAAATAATATAAATCGAAAAATTGATCCAGTGACAAATAAATATGTTTTGCTGATATATTAAACTTTTGGCAAAAATTGGTAATTTTGTTGGCAGCAATACCCATAAAATCATCATTTAGTTATTTTGGGTATTAAATATAGTCAAAATGACGATAAATCGTCAAACCTGGCAACACTGCATGCGATTGCTACTAAACATACATACATACATACATACATACATACCAGTTATAAAACCTACATAGATACAGGGTGGCTGATAAATATTGGTACATTAAGAAAATCAAATAACTTTTTTTCAATACATATAAATATTTTTTTATTCTTTCATTTGAAAAGCAATAAATTTTAGTTAGATTACGCCGATCGTTCATTTTCCTTAAATTGAAAAACGAAGCAATGAAACAAAAAAACAAAAAAATGGAACCGAATAATAACTCAGAAAAAAAGTTATTACGTATTTGTTTTGTAGTGGCAATTATCAGCCACACTGTATTACAAAACAAAAAAACAACAACAATATTTTGTGGGTTTTTTTGTTATTGTACGTGTTGATTATGACCACGGATGGTAACCGATTCTATGTGGTTATTGGCTTCGTGAATGCTATTTTCTTTTATTTCGGTAACGTTATTTTAGGGGTAAATATATTTAAGTTATTTCGGTTGCGGGCTTTTAGCTTTAACGGTATTTTATTTATTTCGCTAGCGGTATTTTAGATATAAAATAACGTTACATTTTAGTTATTTCGGTAACTTTATTTTAGGGAAAGATTTTTCAGTTATTTTGGTAACGGCATTTTAAGGGTAACGTTATTTTAGATATTCAGGTAATGTTAATGCACACCACAATTTTTAGCCCCATTATGAACGAGTTTTGATTACTTTCTTGCTTATGATCATACTTTGGGAAAATATATATATTTAAAGAAGTTTTTTCAGATCTTGGTAGATTATTTCGGTAACGGTATTTTTATGGTATTGAAATTTTAATTATATCGGTAACGGTATTTTACGGATAACGGTGTTTCAATTATTTCGGTAACGGTATTTTAAGATATTGATATTTTATTTATATCGGTAACGGTATTTTACAGATAACGGTATTTCAATTATTTCGGTAACGGTATTTTTGGGTTAACGATGGTCAGGTGGAAGGGGTTTGAATCGGTTACAGTAATCTAGCGATATTGACTGCCATCCCTGATTGCGTATATTCTTGTGTATAAGCATTGAATGTACGTATGTATGATGAAATAAATAGAATATTTTAAAATTTGATTCATAATTTTAAGAGGTATTCCCACATTTTCACTCATAACTTTTGAACGCGTTAACCGATTTTGATCATTTTCACTAGCAAACTGCTCATGATATCAACAAACAATTTGACTGAAAATTAGCAACACCTCTTCTGTATTAGCGGAGTATTTTGTATTAACACAGACAGACGGACAGACGGACAGACGGACATGGCTATATCGACTTCTCTATTCATGCTGATCAAGAATATATATAGTTTATGGGGGTCCCAGATTTTTTTTAAAAGAATTACAAACATTTGACAAAGTGATATATACCCTCCTGCACTATGGGATGCAGGGTATAAAAACTGGAGAAAAGTTTATTTAACACAAAAATGTTGTAAAAATGCAGCATTTACGTCGAAAATTTTAATTTTTTTTAGTCTGAAGTTTTGTAGCACATTATTTGTGTAGAAATTTAGCATAATAAATATTACAAGACTTTTTTGTTAAGCAGATTTTTAGCATATTTTTTTTGCGATATACCAGACTTTTATCATTTTTGCTAGGTGATTTAGTGCATTTCCAAAAAAAATTCTGCCAACACAACATCAAACCAAATTTCAACATCTTAAAACACAATTTTTTACCTTCAAACCTAATTTTTGTCAACAAAACCTAAATTTCTCTAAAAAACCGAGCTATTGTCTCTTTGGTTGTGTACTGGTGAATAAAAATAAAGAGGACGGGTTGACAAAACTGGATAAATCACTACTCAAGAGTCTTAAGTAAACTAATGAAACTTTTCTTTATAAAATGAACAAAAAATTTATTAAAATTAATGAAAAGCTTTTTATGAAATTAGTTTTTTGATGAAACTTCTTCATTGAACTTCTTTTAATAAATTAAAAATTTTTCATACAATTTTATGTAAAACTTGCCTTAGTTTAATGAAAAGTTTCAATAGACGAATTTCAGTGCAACTTAATTGCTTCTATGCAAAAACTCATTTATATAATGCAGAGAATTCTATCAGTGTACTAAAAAATTATACGGCGTAAAAATGAGTTTTTTTTTTAAATTGAAGAATTTTTAAATTAAAAATCCAGAATTTTCCAAATAATAACAACAGAAATAAGCAAATTTGTTAAAAAGGTCTTTAAATTAAAATATTGAAAAACTAAAACAAAATCAGTTTGATATTTCTATTTCACAGTAAATTTGAGCTATAAGTATGTCAATTTTATGATAGTGGAAGTGGGAATAAACCTGAAAGGTATTTTGAAGACCTATCTAATAAATTTTGGTAGAAAAATACAAACGTCAAAGCGTTGGTGGTACAAGCGTTGGCAGAACGTCCGCTTTTCACAAATTTAAGGGTTGGGTCAACCTTGAAATGATAAGCATTGGAAACAATAGTACAATATGTGTTCTGCCAACCCTGAAATGATAACATCAATATTCGGTTGGCCGTTTGTATTTCGAAACGTTGGCAAAACAATATGACACAATATTGGACTTAGGAAATTAAGAAGGTAGAAATTATTAAAAAGGACAGTTGAAATGACTACAAATGTAGTCAAAAGGGCAATGACTGTAATTGTCATAAAAATTACTAACCATGTAGTAATTTTTAACTATTGATAAAACAACTACAATAGTAGTTAACACGACTACCGAAGCGGTTAAAAACAACTAACCTTAAATGAATGCATCCATAAAAACGAGAAACAAAACAATAAAAACAGTGAACATGAAACGACTGTATAAATTAAAAAACTACTGTTTTTTACAGTTATTTTTTTCAGTATTTTAAAAAAATGTTTAATAAAAAAATATATATTTTTTCATTAAATTACGATAAAAAATTTCATTTCCTATATCCTATTTAAAATGCAAAGTCAAATTTAAAAACTGTATTCCAGTTAAGACGTTTTTATGCATTGCAGATAAAATTAAATTTTCGAATTATTATTTGCAAACTATAAACATATCAATAATAACAAATATAAACTAATGAGAAACTCGACATCATTTTCTATTTTTAAATAACTAACAAAAATTAACTGTTTGCTGCAAAATTACTGTTTGGTATATGCTTATTACAATGCAATGTATGTATACACTCAAAAAAATATGTTAGTAGAAAAGTTAGTAAACCATCTTGTAAATCAGGTATACTATACGACAACCAGATTGAAAAATATACTCACAAAGTAGTAGTGACGAGGAAAATTATACTAAAAAGTACAACTCAAGTAAGATATATAAAAAAATCAACCATGGAAGATTTTTGTATCTGTTTTTCATACATAAAACAAAATTGTGGATTAAAACAACTTAAATTTTGCGTCGTCGCCGGGTTGTGAAAGTAACTGTCTATTAATTTAATAAAAGACAAAATATAATATTTAAATTTAATAAAGATTAAATATGTATTTGTAAACTACATGTTTATAGATATTATTAATCTAGTGTGGTCAAATTGCAAACAAATATACTACAGATAGCCAGACTTAAGCGAAAGACATACATCTAAGGTAGATTTTTATGTTTCCTATTTCTTATTGCAAAAAAAGGGTATAATTCTCTGCGGCATTTGCTATCGTTTAAAAGATAGCATCATTTATACAACCATTGATGTAAGTAGTTGAAAGATAATTTTGTGTATGTTATATATAATTATTTCTATTTTTTTTAGATATTACATTAATTCATGTCGTCAATTTGGGAGGTATGAACATTTTTATATGTTGTAACGTATTGCAAATTATTTTAAAAAGAATCACAAAAATATGTTTTATGATTTTCAGCAAATAAATTAACTAAAGTATAATTTTTCTACAAATTTTTTTGAGTTTTTTCAGTTTACTAATATTCAGCAAAAATGTTATTAATTTTTAGCAAGGGTTTTTTAATGTCTAATCCACTAAGTGGATTACTACCAACTACTACCAACTACATGGACCTGGATTTTCATTTGATTTGAACTAAGTGTCAGCAAAACATTTGCTGAATTTACTAATTCTTTGCTAAAAATCAGCTCACCGATTTTCAGCAAAACACTTTTGCAGATATAATTTTTATGCAAGGATCATCCCAGCTAAAATTTTGCTGACTACCTTTTTTGCTAACTTTACGGACTTTTTTTTTTTAGTGTACTCTTTTAGAAAGAATAAGTAAAAAATTAAAAAAAAGCATTTCAAACGAAAAAAATTAGATAATGACGATTTTTAAAGCTCTGAACTCTTTAGAAAAAGCTATTTTGATGGCCAAAAATAAAAAATGGCAAAAATTAGCGAAAAGGCAAATTCGTCACCTATACTAAGTTGATTTTGTTTGGTAGCAAAAAATCTTACAGAATTTTTTTTTTTAGACTTTAAAAATTACAAACAATGAAATTTAATTGATCTTGCATTAACCAAGTTAGGTAAAGTAAACTATTTGTTTAAAAAAAAATTCAATGCAATATCTCGTTCACGCTTAAAATAAAATTCTTCTAAAATAATCCAAAAACGTGATTTTAGAAGATTTTAGTTAGTGAACGACCACGAACTACACAACTCTAGTATTTTGTGACCTCGCCCTACTTTGAACGACTTTGAACGAGGTCCTTACTTTGAACGAAGTCCTTAAGAAAATCTAAATTTGCTTAGCAAACAACTAATGTGGGCTATACTAACACGTTCACACGTGCTAGAAAAAATGGGCCAATATGACAGGCACATAGTTAAGGGGGCTAGAATAATTTGTTAAAATAATTCAAATAAGTGGCAGCCTGGGTTCTCGACATAGTGTCAAAATGGTTTTCAAAATGTGTATTTTCTCTAGCATTTTAACGCTGTTTTAAATAAGTCTAAATTGCCTTAACTTTAGACATATTTTCATACAAAGATGTGTTAAATTTCACCACCAATTTAAAAAATAAATACGTTTTTCATATATTTTTTCTGCTTTATCGCCTATCCGAATTTCATTAATTTTAAAGGGAACCCATCGGAAAAGTTTCCTTGTAAGTGTCCGGCAATTTATAAAGGATATTTGCATTTTAATTTGTTTTTGGACGGTTATAAATATTTAATTTCCCGAGTTAAAAAGTTTGCATAAAATAATACATTATTTTATATGCACTTATAAGGTTTTGTCTGCCAGCGCATATAACCGGACATAATTATATAAATTCATATATAAAATTAATTTCGTAGAAAAAATTTAATATGATGTCATATATAGTTGCGTATAATTGTATATTGCATTTAGAATACGCTAAAACTAATCCAATTAACAATTACGTCATATTTATATACCTAGACATTGCAAAATAATATATTTTTTGATATTATATCATATTTAAAAAAACACAATTGTATTTTAGATAAAATTGTATATTACCCCATGCAGAGTCACACTAGAAAATTTGTCAATTATATTTTGGATGTAAATGTGTATTACATCAATAAAATACAATTAATTGCATCATTTTGTGTATAATTTTATACACAAAATTTACCCCAATTTTTGTCTTTTGAATTGAATTCTTTCTGGTTCTTAACCCTAAAAAAAGAACTTGTTTCATTTGTAACATTATGAGTTCTTGATTTAGTCTTAGATTTTTTTCAATGTAAAACTCTAAATTTAGTTTCAACGTTTTCTTCCGTGTTTGTTATTTAATGGTGTAAGTTAATAAATGCAACAAAATCTTCATTTTCATTATATCTTCATTTGCAAATTTTTTTCTCAAACAACTTATCTTTTTTTGTAAATTCAAGAGAATTTTTTGAATATAATAAAATGTCCAAATGGTTGCAAACCTTTTGCAAGTGGCTAAAGTCTAAAAGGATTAATAGATATTGCGGATTTTCATCAAAAAAAATCAAAAACCGGATACAACTATAGCTTATTTTGTACATATCATATACGTTCATATATAAATTTATACCGGATAAAACTGTATTAAGACTCATATTAAATTTCATATGAATTTATAAAGCATCATATTAATTTTAATCATAATCAGTTCATATATAAATTTATACCGGATAAAACTGTATTAAGACTCATATTAAATTTCATATGAATTTATAAAGCATCATATTAATTTTAATCGGGTTATTAAAAGTCGAAACTTTTTTACTTTTTTTTACATTTATCAAGTTTTAGCTACCCTAGACGTATAGTAGCACATAAAAATATAGAGTAACGCAGTTTTATTTTTCACGGTTTTCAAAAAGTTTTCCGCATAACCCTTTTTTTATTTCATTACACTAAAAATTAATATTTAGCTAAAATTTTAACGTAATTAGACAATAACGATGCATATCCAACTTAAAGGATACAAACGTTTTCAAATTTGACTTGTTTCGCGGATTGTGATCAACCAGATTAAAGCGTTGTTTCGCAATATAGACATCAAAATTCGCAAAATAATGAACACAATAAGTAAAAAATTAAATAATGCATATTAAGGAAATGCACTTTATGCGGGAGGCTTTTGTTTCAAAATGACCTGAGAAAGCGATTTCTATTATTGATACATGATTGCCCATTACGTGTTGATAGGTAACAATTTATCAAAAAAAAAAGGTGTAACTCTATAGAGTTACACCTCACTATAGTGTGCACATATTTTTATAACTTTCCTCGGGTTACACAAAAAAAAAATACGAAAATCGAAACAAATTCCTAGCTACGTGCCTGCAATATGAGAATTATGTGAAGTATATTCGAGCGAAATCCGATCTTGACTGGGGTATGAGAAACACTTGTGTCAATTTTGAGCTAGTTCCAGTTAGAAAATTAAAATTATCTTAAGTGAAATAGGCATGCAAAAATTTAAGAATGTAGGCGTAAAAGTAGGCGTAGTCGAAGAAAAGTAAGTGGCGATATTGCTGGATTTTGAGAATAACATGTGCCAGTTTTAAGCAAGTTTTATCTAAAGTAAAACAATGAACTCACAAATTGGTAAAAAAAAACGGGCGCAAAAGTAGGCTGGCCCAATAAAAAAGTATATGGTGACCAAGATTGAGGTATGGATAACATGTGTACCAAGTTTGAGAGAAAACCGCTGGAAATTTTAACGGGACATTCCTTGATCGGGTTTTGAAATTTATATGTTCATATTAATTTTAATACCGATGTTTCGGTAAAACCGATACCGAATAAAATACCTTTACAAATACCGCACAACACAATAAATCTTTACTAAACCCGTTATTCGATTCGGTTGTCAACCTTGCTTAAAGTGCTTACAGAAAATTTTGCGAAACTTTTAAAAAATTAACCCCCCCCCCCCCCTCCCCCCTTGGGCTGGATTCGCCGTTTGGATATTTTTTAAAGATATTAAGTTATACCCCTAGTAGACACACACCACATTAGTAAATAAACTAAAAACTTTATTTATTATTAATTTCTTTTATTTCAGATAGCTCTCTTGATAACTTTATCGGTTCAGGATTTCATTGAGATAATAATCTTAAGCAGCTACTGTATAGAATGTTATTTATTAAAGGTGCATCTGCTAACACTGTCGCAGAAACTTTTGTTACACTCCATAGACTCACTGGATTGGATGCGGGTTAGTAGACATTTACACACAAATAAAAAAAGTCTGAAAAATTACAGAAAAGTCTGTAATATTTTAAGGCCATCTGATCCTTTAGTTAATTTTAGAAAAACTTGGCTATAATTATCAGTATGGTGAAATTAGTAGAAATTATAAAATTTTAGTACACAGAAAATGAAAACAAATATTAGTGAAGAAGAAACAACTAGTTAACCTTACTAATAGGGAATTCACATAGACAAGTTAATCTCCTAAAAATAGGATTAACTGCTTCAACCAAGCACTAAACAAAGTGATTTAATAGTTTTTAAAATTTTTTGATTAACAGTTAATCTAACTTTTTGTCTGACTACTATTTCTAAACGACTCTGTATATACCAGTAATTGTGTGCTACTTCGTGTTTTTACATAAATTCGGTTGGCAACGCAAACAAAACAAGCATAGAAAGTCAGGTAAAAATTAAGGTTAAGAGTATGCCGCAAAAATGTCTTCGCTGTCGACAAACCTTTTTGGTATTTTAAACTGAAAAGTTAATCTTTTTGCTGTCCAGTTAACCAAAAAATGAATATTTATGACCGCTTGGAAGACAACATTCGCCGCGTTATTGCCAAAATACAGCCACAAATGTTGAAAAGTCATCGAAAATTGGACCTCCAGATTAGACTACGTCCGAGCCACCCGTGGCGGAGATATGCCAGAAACCATATTTAAATTATAATGCTCTGTAAAAAACACCCTTTATTACAGCAATCGCCATCTCCAAATTAGTCATTTTTAAAAAGTCTTTAAAATTAATTAAAAAAACGACGTTTTTGCGTTTTTTATTAAATGTGTGAATCATTTTGGATTCCAGGCTAAAGTGGTCTAATGATACCCCATGAAATCAGAATTGCATATTCAATCATTTCCAATAGATGAACATTATTTTAATGTTAAAACTGTTATAAAAAATTTTATTTGTTTAAAATTTTTTTTATTTTATTAATTAATAATCATATAATTACAAATTATATACTATTACCCTAACCGAGCACTAGCTACTATGGCCTTCGGCGCGTTGTAGCGAAAACAGACCAGTGCCTCTGGTGGGAATCGAACCCACGACCCCCGCACTGATAAGCCAGCATGCTACCAACTAGCCTACCGGGGCGCACATTTGTTTAAAATATATATATATTTTTTGTGATTAGCAAAATTTTTGCTAAATTTAGCAACTGGTTTTTAAAAAAATAGTGAAATATTTTGCTAAACTTAGCAACAAAAATTAGTACACAATTCAGTAATTTGTAAAATGAGAATACCAAAAAATGTTGCTATTAAAATAATTGTACTAAAAATTAAATTATTAAAATGTGACAACATTGATAAAACAATTTGAGTATAACTTGATGGTTACACGATCAAGTTTTGCCTATCACGTTTTAATACACTTACACTTTTTACCAATACACTCACACTTTTTAAAATTGAAACGAACTTGCTTCAGATTTCTCTTTCAAGTGGAGTGTATTAATTTACGTTCAAGAAACAGCTGATTACAATTCTTTTGAAATTGTTTTTGTTTTTCCTTTCACAAATATTGAAATTGCTTTCAACTTGAGTGCAGCCTACGTCACAGCTGTCAATTTTTACATATCTTGACAAACAGTATATGTAAAAGACTATCAAGAAAATCTTGATCGTGTGCCTGCAGGGTAAAAACAAGAGAATAGACTTGTGTGGTTCGTGAACGAACTAGTTCAATTGAACTACTCACGCAATTGAACGATATAACCTAGTTCAACATAAATCGCTGTTTTAGTTCAATCGTTCGATTCGTTCTTTTTATTCATGAGATAATTTCATCTCTTTTTCAATAGGTATATTTTTAAAAGTAATAATTGAGATCCAAATTAAACGACGTACATAAAAAAACATTTGTATTATTGAAAATGAAAATTATTCAAGTTCGAGGCCATACTCTATATTTCTTTATTAGGATATTGTCCTAACAAATAATCTATAGAGTTTTTGTTTTCAAATTTATTCTTTGACCCTTTCAGGAATGTGTTGATAGATCTATTTCGGGAATTTTCTAGGTTCCCATCATTTAATAAAAATAATAAACATTTGTATTATTTTTATTAAAACATTTCATTATTTTTATTTAATTTATTTTCTTGTCTTAATCTTAATATTATATATTTTTGTCATTATTAATTATTAGCATTAAAAACACGTGTAAAATATGAACATTTAGCTCTAAAATTATCACATAAGCGACCTTAAAAATTGTCATATGAACGAATGAAAAAAATTGCAAAAAGACCGATTGAACTAGCTAAACGACCTAGTTCATTAATATCGATTAAACTGAAAATAGCGCCCATTCTAACGAACTAGAAGGGCCAGAAATAAGTTCTATCTCACGGAATTCGGTGAACGATATCAAATGTCAATTTGCATTGTGTCCATACTCTTACTTATAATTCTCTTTTAACCCTTTGACGAACACAGTCAATTATAGTGCTCAAAAGTTTTTATAATATATTTTTAAAGTTGTTTTTATTTTGGATTTATACATTTTTTGTTGTTCCTACTTGTAATTCAAATAGCACTTACAATATCGGTATTTTTGCAGATTTGAAAAGTAAAAACACATCTTTAGAATGTTATCTTTGAACTTTGTCAATAAAATCTTTGTTTTGCTACTGTATTTTCAAAAAATGGGTAAAAAAGAAAAACAGATAAATGTTTACCTAAGCATGTGTTAGTGTACTAGTTATATTATATTATTTAAAAAAATGTAATTCCCAATATATAATCTGTATACCCCTATTCGCCTCCACTCTTCAATTGTAGATATCAACTTTATTTACATACAGTAGTGGTCAAAACATTTGGAACTGAGATCGCATTTGTTGTTTTCATTGTTTTATTTTCTTCAAATTACACTTAGTTACTAAAATTTATTTTTTACATATTCTTCATACATTGTTTTATGTAAAACAAATAAAAAAATTAATTCCGTTAATTAAAACAACAAAAAAATTAATAATAATAGATGTATTCAAAATGCAGGTGTTCAAAACATTTGCAACTCTCATTATTCTTACTCTTAACGAAACAATTTTTACTAACAAATGCTAGGATATAACGGTAATCGCATTCCTTTTTAGTATGAGATTCAGGCCGTTAAATTTTTTAAATAAATTTATTATAATTATTGTTCTTTAATAGTTGTAATAAGTTGTGGAAGCATAAACATCGTAAGAATAATTTTTGTAAAAAATGGCAGGAAATAAATACAATTCTGATTTTAAATCAAAAGTTTTAAATGATTTTCAAAATGGACTTTCCCAAAATGAAATTTCTATAAAGTACTTCAAAATCAACGATTTGCCGCATTGTTAATATTGATAACATCCACACAGCTCATAAAGGTGGAAGACCCCGTATTACAACTGTAAGAGAAGATCGAAAAATCAAGAATTTTTTACGATATATCCCAAAGCAGTTCCCATAGAAGCTAAAACTGAACTTTTAATAGATGACAGTCTTCCCACCATTAAAAGAAGAGCCCGAGAATATGGTCTTAGAAGTTATAGATGTACAAAAAAACCGTTTGTGAAAAGCTCGGCTTGACTTTGCACGTACCCATTTGAACTGGACTCAACAGCAATGGAAAAATGGATTGTGGTCAGATGAGTCTAAATTCAACCTCCGGGGATCAGATGGAAGAGCCAATGTGCGAAGACCACGAGGCGAAAAGTTTTATCTCAGATACACAACCGCCACAGTGTAGCACGGAGGTGGAAACATTATGGTGTGGGGGTGTTTTTCAAGAAATGGGATTGGCCCAATTCACCGCATTACTAGCACAATGACGGCCACAATCTATAGAGATCTTTTGAGTTCAGTTATGCTTCCGTATGCTGAATGGGAAATGCCAATATCATGGACCTTCCAAAACGACAACGATCCAAACCACACGGCGGGGGTTGTAAAAGTTTGGCTGCAGGAAAATGAAATTAATATCATGTCGTGGCCGTCTCAATCTCCCGATCTCAACATGATTGAGAGCATGTGGATGATTGTAAAACGGAATATCGGCAATAAAGTATTCCGAAATGGTAATGAACTTTTCGTCGAGTTGGAGAAGCAGTGGAATGAAATTTCTGACGATTATATTAAAAAGCTCATTGCCTCAATTCCTAAGAGGTGTTCAGAAGTTATAAAAAAAATGACTACGCTACAAAATACTGAGCGTTAAAACCATTGTTTGTATTTCCTGTTAATTACTTTAAGAGTTGCAAATGTTCTGAACACTGCACTATCGACTTATTTTGTTAAAATTACTTTTTTTTATTTTTGAGAAGTTATGAATATTTTTTTTTGTATTTGTAAAATAATATGCTTTAACTGAATTTAATTAAAAAAAAAAAAAACTTATACCACAAATCTTTTTGATAAAAAAATTATAATTACCTAAACCATGATTTCAGTTGCAAATGTTTTGAACACCACTGTATATGTACTAGCCGGATTCATGTAATATCGTATATAGTGTAAACATCTTATTATGCAACATTACTGTAATAAATGTTTTACCAACCCTGGAATTTTTTTTATACAATTTGTTTTGTTTTTTATTTCTTTATTTCAACATTTAAAAAAATTAAAATAAATAATTGCTTTGATTGTTTCTCAAAGACGGATTCATGTAAAGTTTCTTATAGACGGATTCATGTAAAGTCGTATACAGTGAAACTCCTGCCAGCCCTGGAAAGTTTATTATACCATTTGCTGTGTTTTTATTTGAATGTTTCAAACATTTAAAAAACAAATAAATTATTGATAACAAAATGTTGTATATTATAAATATAGGAATATTTTTCGAAAGAAATTAACGAGAAATTTTAAAGGAAACGAACAAAAATGCAACAACAATTGTTGATTTCCGTACATACAAATACACTTTGTGTACTTCTTCACCAAATACGAAGCTTATTATGAATACCCCAACATAAATATATATTTTTTTAAAGAAATAATTGTGGTATTTGATAAAATACAATTCAAAATACGGCAATAGATGTAAAGATACGTACTTGCTAATAAGTATTATGTATAAATACACCATATACGATTCTATTATTAATCCTCAAACTGTATTTACTTATTGTACAGGGTGGGCCAACTTCGACTGACTGATTTGAAATGCTTAGAACTTTTTTATTTTCAGAGTTTTAAATTTTATTTATGTTGTAGGTAATAAGCTATTTAATAACGTCATCATACTCAATGCAAGAACGTGTAAAAATTGTTGAATTTTACTATGTTTCCGGACGAACAATTGTTACAACGCAAAGAAAATACCGTAAACATTTTAATACTACAACAGCTGCTAGTGTAAATATGGTAAGAAGCTTAATTTTGAGAACCACGGTTCAGTAGATAATGAACCATGAAGAACTGTTTGCACTGCAGAGGCTGTGGATGCTGTACGAGAAAGTTTCCACACGGATCCATCTGAGTCTACTCGTCGACGTGATACTCTATTGTGAACCTCCAGAACAGCGATATATCGAACCATGTTGCGAAATTTTTGTACGTCCGGTAGTTCTCAATAATTCTGAAATATGGTTTCAGCAAGATATAGTATCAAATATTATTATATTTTGAACTAATTTTTAAGAAGTTCGGGAATGATTTGGCTCCAAAGAAAATTGAACTCAAATCAAGTATACAGTTTATACTTTGCTAAAATTTAGTATATTTTCGACTAAAATTAAGTATACATTTTATTTAAATCTAGTAAAATTATCTTAAAATCAATTTAATTTGTTTTTAATTTTAAGAAGCTTGAACTTGTGCTAATGCATCATTAACTTATTTTTAGTTCATAAGCAATATTCATATTAAGTAGGTATATTTAAAAAAAAAATAGTGGTTAGGATTGCCACCTATCAGTCAAGTAATCAATTTCATCTTTCTCTTAAGTTAATATTAACAAAAATAATTATAAGATTATTTTAGTTAATACAAACGTTGTGAATGTGAAATTTATTACTTAAGTTTTACTTGACTTAACTTAAACACTTACATATATAATATGTACCAAATGAGAGTTTTATAGATTTAAAAATTTTAAACTTCGTAAAGATAATTTTTAAGCAGTTGTTATACTTAATTTTAAGAAGTTAAAATTTTTGAACTAAATTTAAGTAAGTTGCGTTTTTTGGTTTTAGATTTCTCATACAATTTTAAATAACTTCATACAATTTAAGATTTTTTACAAAAAAGAAATACATTTTCTAATATTTTTCAGAATATTAAGCAAATTTAAAGAAGGAAACTTAAAGAAATTCGTTTATTATTTTTGAGTTCATGAAAAATAAATATGGAGTAAAATCTAATAAATTTGCATTACTTTTAATCAATTTTATTTATTTTAAGGAAAATTTTAGGAACTAAATTTTAGTACTGCGTAAACTTAATTTTGGTTAATGCTTTTTTTTTTTTTTTTTTGAGTGCACCGCGAGTAACACAATGGTGATTCTGCTTGAACTTGTTGATGATCGAATAATTTAAAAAAATGCTGATTTTGCGTGTCCCCCGTGTTCCCCAGATTTGACGACCCCTGATTTTGTTTGTGTTTTTTCTTGAAGGGACGGGGCAAACCACAAAACATTCAGCAACTTAAGCAGAATATTCGCACAGAAATTGCAGAATTGAAGCCAGAAACCTAGCGCATCGTAAAGCAAAACGTTTTGAAGAGCTATTAAATGCCAACAGGAAAATGGATGCCATTTAATGGATGTCACTTTTCATACTTAGGTAAAAAAATTTATACATTATACTTTAATTAAAAATTTTAGGAATTGATCTATTCACCAGTACCACTGTCAATATAGAAAAAGGTATTTCCGGCTTATTTGGTAAACGCAACCTGGTCCAGACGTAAACGTCTAATGTATCCAGTATTCTTGATTATTTTAATTATCGTCGTAGCAGACTTTAACGTCCAACCACGTTCACAATTTTATTGTATTATTTCTTATAGTTTTTATTTTATTCCCAAAATTTTAACAAAGAGTCAAGCGCATTAATTTTGAAAGATGTTTATTCGTTGACTATTATTAGTGGAATGACAAAATTTGGTTCTTTACAATACCCAGCAAAATTTTTTAGAACAGGTTACCTCTGAACCTGTTCTAAAACAACTTCTTTTATCACCGGTTACATGGAACCGGTTCTAGAACAGGTTCCTGGGAGTCGAAATTTAAGGTGTCACTGCCCCAGAACCAGTTCTATAACTGGTTCTAGAACCGGTTCTAAAGCAACCTGTTCTTGTTTGGAGGTAAAGAACCTATTGCAAATAGGACAAAATCCATATTAAAATAACCAGTTGCAGAACATAAATTAGAACCTGTTATAATACAGTATAAGTTGTTCTGCAACCAGTTATTTGGATTTTACTATTTTACTGGGTAGTTATAAGAAAAAATCAAGAAAAAATCAAGAAAAAAATGTTATAATCTCTTTACTTTAAATGAGTTACATCCACTGTTGCCAGGTTTGACAATTTATCGTCATTTTGACGATTTTTAGTACCTAAATTACTAAATGGCGATTGGACGATTTTTGCTTCCAAAATGACGATTTTTTGACAAACGTTTGATATGTCATTAAAACATGTTTATTTGTTATTATTATTTTTGGATTTTTAATATTTCGTTAAAATTAAAAACTACAAATATTTACAGCAGAAGTTCCCTGAGTATGTGCTTACTTTTTTCATGGTTGGCAAACACTACCTTTTCATTACAATCGCAGTTGCCTGCCACGGCCACACCAATGCCGTTATGAACGCTTTAAAGCTACGATTCTAATATGGGCATGTGTCTTTACAGGATTTATTTCAAAATTCTACCCATTAAATTTTGTTACATCAACAAAATAACGTTATAAATCGTCGTTTCGGTATTTTAGCGTTATTTTGACTTTAACTAGTTCAAGATATTTCAAAATCAAACAGAAAACTAAAACCGTTCACATAAGAAGAAAGATGTCTTTAATGGAATCGCTTTTTTCCATTCCATTCCGCTATTAGTGTTATTGTGATAGCCAATCGTTATTATGAAAAGTTATTAAATGCCAACCCTGCTTTTTTTAATATTTAAATTTTTATAAAGTTTAATTAGTGTAAGATTGAGATAAAAATAAAATATTTTTTAAATAAAAAAAAAAACATTAAAGTTTTTGCGAAACAAACATCGAGTTCGAATATTCTGATTTATAAATCCAAAAATAAATTCGGCGCTTAAAAAACACGCCTAATAATAACATAAATAAAGTGTTCCAAAGTGAAACTTCAGATATTCACAATTTATATTTGAAAATGGAAAAACATGCAGTAATAAACAATATTTAAATAAAAATAAATAATAATATAAATAATAAATAAAATAATAAATAAGTTTTAGCAATATTAAAAACCAACCCAAAATGAAAAATATGAAATAATCAAAAATTTCACAATTGATTGAAACTTTAATTCGTTAATGGAAGTCCAAATTTAATAATTAAAGAAAATAACATTGTTAAAGAATTTCTAAACTATGTATTTAAAAAAATTTAAGATTTAAAAATTGTTCTACTGAAGTGGTGTTTACAGAATTATGTAAAAGGAATTAACAGTTAAAATGATAAAGTGCTATCGTTATAAAATAACATGATTTTCGAAGTTTAAATTACAGAAAAGTGTAAAAAATCGTATTTTTTTTTTTTTTATTTTATTAATTAATAATCATATAATTACAAATTATATACTATTACCCTAACCGAGCACTAGCTACTATGGCCTTCGGCGCGTTGTAGCGAAAACAGACCAGTGCCTCTGGTGGGAATCGAACCCACGACCCCCGCACTGATAAGCCAGCACGCTACCAACTAGCCTACCGGGGCGCACAAAAAAATCGTATTATATTACACCGATAGTACATGAGTACTTAAAATGTGAATTACATTATTATTCTTTTGTTTTTATTAAAACTTTATCCCACTTGTAACAAAAATTTTTTGTTTTGACGATTTTTGAAAATATAATGACGATTTTGACGATTTTTATTGGAAAATTGGACGATTTTATGCTCAACATACCTGGCAACACTGGTTACATCGATATTTAAGTAACATGTTAATGATACACAAGAACTAGTATTAACGGTACATTAAAAAAAAAAGAGAGTAAGCTTGAGTTTCTTTAGAACAAAATAGGTAGAATTCAAGACATTGAGCAGCGCTACCAACTTTGACGATTTGTCTCCAGTTTGGCGATTTTTGAAGTGAAATATGATAAAATGACGGTTGACGATTTCACAAAATTTATTGTGTGGAAAATGACGATTTATAAAAATTTTCAATTTTTATAGAATTTTTAAATTTTTTAATTTATTTCTCTAAAATTTACTGACAAAATTTGATGAAGTTTCTTTTTGTTTAAAACATCTAAGGAAAATGTGATAAATGATCTCAAATAGAATAAAAATTCTTCATTTACCCATATAATGATCAACTACATATAAACTCCATCATTTTGAACGGTTTATTTTAATTTTAATTAAAAAATAACGAAATTCGAATGGATTTTTTTATATATTTTACAAAGGCAAATCCAAAATCTTTATTTTTTAATAATTTAAATCATATAGCTTCAAAATTACTGATAAAAGAGTGATTTTCTACATTTTTGATTTTAGGTAAATCAATATTTTTCTTTAATACCCTTTTTATTGTATGTATGCCCAAATTTTGTGAAACCAAATATCGGAAAAAAAATTTTAAAACTAAAGGAATTTTGCAGATTTTAAAATAGGTCAGTGATTTTAAAATTCTATTCCCCGAAATAAGTATTGGGAGTTGTGTTTTTAAGACTCAGAGTCATTTGTAAAGGAACTAATAAACAAGAACTTTAAAATTGTTAAATAATTACAATTAAAGTGATTAAAACGTAAAATTTTAATTTTTTTATTGAAATGTAAATAGTTTTCGGTATGACGATTCTTTGACGATTTCTCATTCTCAAAATGACGATTTTGAAGATTTTTTCAACCCAATTTGACGATTTTTGAACTAATTGGGGTGGCAGCACTGACATTGAGTTTAAAACAAAGAGAATAACTGAGTGTAATTAATAATTGAGAATTTACTGAGACAGTTTAATTTAATAAATTGGTAATATTGGTAACAAAAATAAGTGCATCCAAAAATAAACGAACAAAATCAATGAATATAAACAAGCTAAAAAAATTAATATAATAAATGCATAATATAATAACTAAATATACAATATACTGTATGTGGAAAAAATAAGTTTCCAATGTCAGATATTATATTTAATAAGTTGTGAGCATCCTAATGTTTGGAAATGGGAACAGATCATTATCATTTCAAAAAGTACTCTTATGTAAGGTTATATAAGAGAAGTTTGAGAAGTTTTGCTCTTCAATATAAATAACGGTAATTCAAATTATACAAAAACAAGTAATATGCTTATAGAAAAAGTAAGTTTCCAAAAGAAAACATGTGGCGATTTGTTACATATTAACAATAGTTTCGTAAATACTTTAATTGTTTTCGATCAATTTAGATCTAATAGTGTACTAATAAACAAATAGAAGGTAAATTTATCCTTAATTCCATTAATATTTTTGCTTGTTTTCGAGATATTAAAACAAATTGAATATTATACTACGACAGAAATAATTTCAGAAATAATGGTTAAATTCAAACAATTGACTACTGAAGAACGCAAAATAATTATAAATCTTTATAAAAATGGCCACACCTTTCGATATATTGGGGAAATAATTGGTAAGTCGCACACCGCAATACGAAAAGTGATTGTTGCCTATACAAATGAAAACAGAGTTTGTGCTAAAAAGAGACCAGGACGCCCTAAAATAACAAGCGATAGACTTGACAGAAGAATACTCGAAATATCGGAAGCGATCAGGAGAACAGGGTAAAATGGGCGATAGGTGAATTCTCTTCATTCAAATCTCCGGGTCCGGATGGGATCTATCCTTGTCTGTTGCAGAAAGGGATGGATTTAATTGTCCCACAACTGGTTAGGATATTTAGATCTAGTCTGTTATTCGGTCATGTACCGACGCCGTGGAGGGAGGTTAGAGTGGTCTTTATACCGAAGGCGGGGAAGAAGTCTGAACAACTGCCCAAATCCTTTAGACCAATTAGCCTGAGTTCGTTTCTCCTTAAAACAATGGAGAAAGTCTTGGACCAGTACATTAGGGATACTTACCTAAGGCGAAAGCCGATACACAAATTACAGTTTGCGTATCAACGAGGTAAATCTACCGAGACTGCTGTCCATCATGTTGTCACTACAATAGAACGGGCACTAGAGGCAAAGAATATTGCCCTTTGTGCCTTTATTGATATACAGGGCGCCTTTGACAACACGTCCTACGAGGCAATTAGGGTGTCCATGGTTAGAAAGGACATCTCTCCAATTATCATCAATTGGACTTTGGAGATGCTACGCTCTAGAATAATCACGTTCGGCATAGGGACTACTAGTAGGACCGTAAATGCGACTAGGGGCTGTCCACAGGGGGGTGTTTTGTCGCCGTTACTCTGGACGCTGGTCATTGATGAACTACTCGAAGGTTTGAACGACCTGGGTTTCAGGACTTATGGATACGCGGATGATCTTGTCATTTCTGTAGTGGGATTTGATGATAGGACCATATCCGAACGTATGCAACAGGCTCTGAACTATACTCTTTCTTGGTGCCGGGAAAAGGGCTTGTCTGTCAACCCGTCGAAGACAATCCTGGTACCATTTACGAATAGGAGGAAACTTAACCTGACAATGCCTGTCCTTGATGGGGCCACGGTGGGCTTTTCCAGTAGTGTTAAGTACCTCGGCGTGACTCTTGACAGATCCCTTACCTGGAATGAACATCTTGACTATGTCTCCAAGAAGGCCACAAGGGCATATTATGCCTGCCAAAGGCTTTTTGGTAAGACATGGGGTCTAAGGCCGCAGATGGTCTACTGGTCGTTTAACACCATTGTTAAACCTATGATCACCTATGCTGCCCTGGCATGGTGGCCAAAGGTTGAACAGGTAGGGGCAAGGGATGCTCTCAAGAGGATCTACCGTCTTATGTGTATTGGCATAACGGGGGCAGGCGGAACCTGCCCGACGGATGCCATGGGGGTTATGCTGGGGATACCACCATTGCATATTTCTGTAATGGAGGCTGCCTGCATAGGATCCTCCAGACTTAGAGAATTCGGTGACATGAGGGGAGGTGATCTAAGGGGTCACATGAGGATCGCTAGAATCCTAATTGATGACCCGATTACAAAGGTTACGGATAGGAGGTCACCGGAGTACATCTTTGATAGGAACTTTAAAGTGATGCTGTTCGACAGGGCCATGTGGACCAACAGATCCTGGGAGCCAGAGCGGGGTTCTCAGATATGGTTCACAGATGGCTCAAAGCATGCGAATGGTGACACTGGTGCGGGTGTCTATGGACCAGGTTTCCAACGGGCCTTACCCATGGGTAGATACCCCTCCATTTTTCAGGCAGAGATTTTTGCTATCTGTGTCTGCGCGGAGGAGTGTCTACGAAGGGGCACTATTAGATCTCGTATCTACATTCTTTCCGACAGTCAGGCGGCATTAAGGGCTTTAATGTCCTATGAGGTGTCATCTGGTCTGGTCATGGAATGCATTCTGGCTCTTAACCGACTTGGCAGGCGCAACTCGCTTACCTTAGGGTGGGTTCCTGGTCACGAGGGGCATGAGGGCAACGAGAGGGCAGATTGTCTTGCTAATTGCGGAGCCCGAAGGCCCTTTATTGGCCCTGAACCATTCTGTGGTATACCTTTGGGGTATGTTAGGGAGAAGCTCGGGTCGTGGAGGGAGTAAGAATTCTCTCTCTATTGGGAAAACTCTCTTGGCCAACGACAGGCTAAGAGATTGATTTCTTTTTCCAGTGCAGGATCGAGGAGACTCTTGTCCCTCGGGAGGGGTGACTTGAGAACCCTGGTGTCTTACCTGACTGGACACTGCAATCTCAGATACCACCTGCTCAAAAGGGGTCTTTCGGACACGGATGAGTGTAGGTTTTGCGAACTGGTAGCTGAGACATCAGAGCATGTTCTTTGCGAATGTCCGAGGCTATGTGAAAGGCGTGCCAAGTTTCTTGTCAATCGCTTTGTCTCCCCTTCGGACATTATGAAGATTTTGCCTAATAGGATTATTGGCTTTATAGGTAGCTTGAATCTTTAGGGTAACTTTAGGCAGCACAAAAGACCTAAGTTGGTCGCGGTGCATAGTGCCATATAATCTAATCTAATCGGAAGCGAACCCATTAAAATCTGTACCAAAGATTCGATCTCAGTTGATAAACGAAGGCAGAATTGCACCATCAATATTCACAATTCGTAATAGACTCAGAGCCAGTGGTAAACATGGCCGTGTAGCTCGCAAAATTCCATACGTAAGCAAAGTAAATATGACAAAAAGAATGCATTTTTACGAGGAACACATTTTAAAACCACGAGAATTTTGGTACAATATCTTATGTACAGACGAATCCATGATAAGACTTAAGTACTCTCATGGTATGGTACACGTTTGGCGTAAGGCAGGTGACGCATTGTCTTATAAGTGCACTTTGCCAACGGTTAAAGCGGTAGACAGAGGCTTAATGGTGTGGGGCTGCCTCTGCACGGGGTACAGGTGAAATAATTGTATTAGAAGGAAAAGTCAATGCTGCGGTATACTTGAAAATTTTAGAAGAAACCGCCATTCCAGAGGGAAATCGCTTAATAGGTCAAAATTTCATATTTCAGCAGGACAATGCGCCTATACACACTGCAAAAAAGGTGGTAGACTATCTTTCTGAGAAAAATGTTACCATTTTGAAGTGGCCACCTCAAAGCCCAGACCTTTCTCCAATTGAAAACGCTTGGGCTATGCTGAAAATTCGTATTGCTGAGGAGGCACCCCAAAATCTAAGAAAATTAAAAGATTGCATAATTTCAAACTGGAAAAAATTTAGTTCAGAAGAGTGCCTGAAGTTAGTAGACACCATGGAAGACCGACTTGCTAAAATGTCTCTTCGTGGTGGTGGTCACTGCGGTTACTAAGTAAATTGGAAACTTATTTTTTCTATATTATTCTATGGACACATTTAATTTTTTGTATTTAACTACTATGAAATAAACATTATTTTAATAAATTTGAATATGGTACAACTAATGAAAATAATTTTGAAAATAAAATAAAAAAATTTTCTGATAATATTAGCATTAATAAAAGTTACACCCGTTTTTATCTGTAGTTTTGTCTTGGAAACATACTTTTTCCACTAACTGTATGTGACCGCTACAAAATAAAATAAAAAACTTAATGAAAATGAAAATTATTCAAGTTCGAGGCCATACTCTATATTTCTTCATTAGGATATTGTCCTAACAAATAATCTATAGAGTTTTTTTGTTTTCAAATTTATTATTTGACCCCTTCAGGAATGTGTTGATAGATCTATTTCGAGAATTTTCTAGGTTCCCATCATCAGAACACGTTTTGAAAGCGGTAACAATCCCATGCCAAACATCAAACATTCATATGAACTAGTTTACTCACTACATGAGAACTAATATACATATGAGTTTGAAGTTAAAGATTATAACCATTGATCAAACAATAAATTGAAAACTTGTTTAAAATAATAAAAAAAATAATAAGCATTTCAAATCAGTCATACGAAGTTGGCCCACCCTGTATAATTAGCATTTAAGTTTGTAAAACATTTTTCGTTTACAACCTTTATCATATAAACATGCACAACTGATAATGGAAATACCTATATCGTATTTGTTTTTTCTTTTCAGGAAATACTTCAGTTTCGCAAACTTCTTCATCGTCTAAATAATCATGCCTCTTTGCCTGTGTCCTTTTTTGTAGTAATGAATTTAGCGTACGCTTTTGCTGGTTTTGTTTATATGTTCAAAGATTTCGATTTTCACTATTCAGCTCTGAAAATCGTTATTTTAAACTTTACAAATGTTTTGCTATGGTTAATACTTGGATTATTGCCGTTCTTTATGGCAGCGTCGTTAACTCAAGCTTGTCAATCGGTGAAAGCCAACGGCCATCAAATACGTGTACGTCCATTTGTTTATCATAATACCTCTGTTGATGATCTTAATTCCATGTTGATGTTTTCTTCAACACTTGACATGTCGGCTCAACTATTTCGCATGCCCATACAATCGAATTACATCTGTTTTGCTATTCTCATTATATCAATTGTTATATTAACTATGGGAATGTGCTTCAATTTATCTGTATTTGATATTTTTAAGCTTTAATAAATAGTGATTATCAAATTATAGCCACACAGATAAAAATATCACCAAATTTTAAGCGAGAAAAGTACACTCAAAAAAAAGTAAGTAAAGTTTTGCTGAGTTAGCAAAATTTTAGTCAAGAGGGTGCTTGCTAAAAAATTGCTAATGTCAGCAATATAGTTTGCTGAAAATCAACAAGCTGATTTTTAGCAACAAAATTAGTAGATTTAGCAAAAGTTTTGCTAAGACTTAGTGGATTGGATTGGACTCCTTGCTAAAAATTAATAAAATTGTTGCTGAATAATAGTAGACTGAAAAAAACTCAAAAAATTTGTAGAAAAATAAATTTATTTGCTAAAAAACATAAAAATACTTTACAATACGTTAAAAAAATATAAAAATGTTCATACTCCCACATTGACGACATGAATTAATGTAATATCTAAAAAAAATAGAAATAATTATATATAATACAAACAAAATTTTCTTTCAACTACTTACATCAATGGTTGTCTAAATGATGCTATCCTTTAAAGGAACGCAAATGCCGCAGATAAATATAGAAACGAAACGAAAAAATAAAATATGACATATACAACCTTTTTTTTGCAATAAGAAAATTTAACCATAAACATCTACTTAAGATGTGTGTATTTGTCTTTTGCTTTAGTTGGTCTACCTGTCTGGATTATTAATCTCTATAAACATTTAGTTTAGAAATACACATTTTATCTTTATTAAATTTAAATATTTAATTTTGTCTTTTATTGAATTAATAGACAATTAATTTCACATGCCTGTGACAACACAACATTTAAGTTGTTTTAATCCGCAATTTTGTTTTTTGTATGAAAAACAGATACAAAAATCTTCCATGGTCAATTTTTCTTATATGTCTTACAACAGTTATACTTTTTAGTATCAATTTCCTCGTCTCTACTAATCTTGACATGCCTCGACATATACTTGAGTCTGCATATATATTTCAATTACTATGAGTGTGCTTATCAGCAAATTTGTTTAGCAAAATAAATTAGTAAAACATTAGTAAAATTTTAGTAAAACATTAGTTCAAAACAGTTAAGTGCTGAATAAGTATAACTAAAATTTTAGCCGGAGACATAATTTTAGCAAAAATGTTGCTGAAAAATAGTATACCTGATTAACAAGACGTTTTAATAACTTTTCTATTAACTTATTTTTTTGAGTGTAGTTGCTGAAATTCAACTTCTATTTCAACAATATTTTTATTATAATCAATAAGTTTGATATTGATACAGGTAACGAAAAAAAAGTATATGGTATAAAGCAGGCACGTAGCTAGGAATTTGTTTCGGGGGGGGCTTTTCGATTTTTTATTTTTTTGCACACTAGAGTACCAGCTTTTTTTTTTTTTTTTTTTTGCTAAATTTTTACCTACACGTAATGGGCAATCATGTATCAATAATAGAAATCGCTTTCTCAGGTCATTTTGAAACAAAAGCCTCCCGCATAAAGTGCATTTCCTTAATATGCATTATTTAATTTTTTACTTATTGTGTTCATTATTTTGCGAATTTTGATGTCTATATCGCGAAACAACGCTTTAATCTGTTTATTCACAATCCGCGAAACACGTCAAATTTTAAAACGTTTGTGTACTTTAATTTGGATATGCATATTTATTATCTAATTACGTTAAATTTTTAGCTAAATATTAATTTTTAGTTTAATTAAATAAAAAGAGGATTATGCGGAAAACTTTTTGAATACCGCGAAAAATAAAATTGCGTTACTTTATATTTTTACGTCTAGGGTAGCTAAAACTTGATAAATGTGAAAAAAGAAAAAAGTTTCAACTTCTAATAACCCAATAAAAATTAATATGATGCTTTATATAATCATACGAAATTTAATATGAGTCTTAATACAGTAATTAAATAACAATCGAATAATGACGCGATACAATTTAATACGATTTTATATAGCGGTATAAATTTATATCTGAACTGATACTGATATATACAAAATAAGCTATAGTTGTATCCGGTTTTTGATTTTAAAACGTAATGAAAATCCGAAATATCTATTAATCCTTTTAGACTTTAGCCACTTGCAAAAGCTTTACAACTTTATAATTTGTAACAAATTCCATAGCATTTGAAAATTTTATTATATTCAAAAATAAAAAATAATATAATGAAAATGAAGATTTTGTGGAATTTATTAACTTACACCATTGAATAACAAAGACGGAAAAAAGTTGAAACTAAATTTATAGTTTTAGATAGAAAAAAATCTTAGACTAAATTAAGAAATCATAATGTTACAAATGAAACAAATTCTTTTTTCAGGGTTAAGAACCAGAAAGAAATCAATTCAAAAGACAAACATTGTATAAAAGTATACACAAAATGGTGCAATTAATTGTATTGATGTAATACATATTTACATCCAAAATATAATTGACAAATTTTCTAGTGTGACTCTGCAGGGGTAATATACAATTTTATCTAAAATAAAATTGTGTTTTTTAAAATATGATATAATATCAAAATATATATTATTTTGCAATGTCTAGGTATATAAATATAACGTAGGTTTATAAATATAACGTAATACAATTATACGCAACTATATATGACATCATATTAAATTTGTTCTACAAAATTAATTTTTATATATGAATTTATATAATTGTGTCCGGTTAAAATACACTGGCAGACAAAACCTTATAAGTGTATATAAAATAATGTATTATTTTATGCAAACGTTTTAACTCGGGAAATTAAATATTTATAACCGTCCAAAAAACAAATTAAAAGCAAATATTCTATATAATTTGCCTGACACTTATAAGGAAGCTTTTCCGATGGGTTCCCTTTGAAATTAATGAAATTCGGATAGGTGATAAAGCAGCAAAAATATATGAAAAACGTATTTATTTTTAAATTTGGCGGTGAAATTTAACACATCTTTGTATGAAAACATGTCTAAAGTTTAGTTAATTTAGACTTATTTAAAAACAGTGTCAAAATGCTCGAGAAACACACATTTTGAAAACTTTTTTTACAATATGTCGTGAACCCAGGCTGCCACTTATTTGAATTATTCTAACAAATTATTCACTATTTTTTCCCCTTTTTCATATATCCGACTTCATGTCTTGTATTAAAAAAATCGTAAATTTTACAAGCAAGCGTGATTGTAGTCTGAAAGAAATAATAATAATAAAGAAAAAATATAAAATTGGAAAACTTAAGAATATACCTGACATCGCCTAGGTCTTATTTAAACTAAATTATGTATTTCCAATTCACTTTGATTTATATTTTGGAAAATTTCAAACGTTTTTCAAATTGTCTTTAATCAATTTTTTTTAATAAAAACCCTTTAAAATGTCTAAAAAAAACTACATCGTTATAAAATGTCTCATTTCAAGGAGCGCCGATAGAAATTTGTTTACATTTAGTCTAAAAAGAAATTGAGAAAATTTGAGTCCCATTGGACCACGTTAACATGTTATGCATATCGATCAAAGTTTGAGGCTTAAATTTGTTTCAAAAAATTAAAAAAATATGAGATATCGAAATATATATCGTAAAAAAAATACTGAAAACTATGTTACCAGATGCGTGCGTAGCAAACCAAATTTAAATAAAAAGATTGCACTGTAAGTAAAGTAACGACTTTTACGGCACAAGTAAACTTAATTTTGGGTCTTAGTGGTATCTCCATTTTAAAAGATTACACAGAAAAAATCATTGTCAAAAAAATTTCAATTAAACTTTTATTCGATTTCAAACTTACTTTCAATTAACTGTGTAATTGAAAATGAATTTGGTATAAAAAAATTTCAGTTTTTATAACGTATAACAACAACATTGAAACAAATGCAAAAATTTTAAAGTCGCCAAAATTAAAACAATCGTTTAAAGTTGAAAATTCGCGTTTCTTTAATTTTGGTGATTTTTTTAATTTTTTTTCGAATTTTGGCGTTTATTTTGAGAGTTTTTTAAATTTCTGCAATTTTGACGATTGTTTTTAAAATTTTGTCTATTTTTTTAAAATTTTGCGATTTTTTCAAATGGTCTCGATTTTTTTGAATTTTGGTGATTTTTTTACAATTTTGGTGATTTTTTAAAAATTTTGTAATTTTTCCCAATAGTAAACAATATTCAATTAAATTTTTAATAGATGTGAATAAAACTATATGTAATTGAAAATAATATTAATTAAATAGATACAAATTATTTTAGTTGTTACTACAATTGCATCAACACGACCGAATTCAGTTAAACTTTTGCTGAATCAACAAATATTTTAATTAAAACTCAATTTTAGTTTTTTCTGTGTAGACATATTTAATTTTTAGTTTACATTGTCCCAAACAATTTTTTGATTATATTTTAGGTCAGACTTCGAAATCTCTTATGAAATGATTTTATTTATTGCTTTTTGTCGAAAATCAACTCTAACAATGATAGCAGCCCATTTGCAGGCGATGTTTTCTAACGAAATTTTAAGATTCGAATCATATAAAACTATGTCCTATTTGATCCAAGTCAAAAATAAATATTTTCATATTAAATTTATCAATAACATTGTTACTTTCTAACAAATTGTATTAAGTTTTTAAATTTGTCAAATCATTTCGGGGGGGGCTCTAGCCCCTAAGCCCCCCCCCCTAGCTACGTGCCTGGTATAAAGCATGGCAAAAAAAAAATCATATAAAGGTAGACTTATAAGATAACAAGCATGTGAAGATAGCAAAACCAAAAAATACCAGCAAAATCTGTCAGCAAAATCACTCAAAACCAAAAAAAAAAGCACTCGGAGTACATCAAAAGCACTCAAATGTTCAGCAAAATATTTATAAAGACAAAAAAGTGACAAAAAATTTATTTTTATTATTAAATTAATTAATATATACAATAAAAAAGCATTTAAATAAAATAATAAAACACAAATTTGTTTTTTTTTCTATAGTTGTTAGTAAAAGTTGCGTGAAGGGAATAATTTCATCTTTTGTGGTCAAGACACCTTTTGGTTTATGGAGTTCATTTGAGGGATTCTTACAAAAAAATTTGGATAGGAATCGATAGACAAAAGATATTAGAGTAATTTGTCATCATTGGAATTATCAATATCTGTTTTTCCTGGAAATTCCTAGAAGAAAAACTGTTTCATCATTGGTACCGGTGGTCAGTAAACTGAATTTTCATTGTGGAATCTTCATTAACGATTCTTACAAAAAAATTTGGATGAGAATTGGTCGATACAAGATAGGAGAGCAATGTCTCATCATTAGAATTATCAATATCTGTTTTTCCTAGAAATTCCTAGAAGAAAAACTGTTTCTTCATTGGTGCTGGTCAGTAAATTGAATTTTCATTGTGGAATCTTCATTAACGATTCTTACAAAAAAATTTGGATGCGAATTGGTCAGTAAAAGCTAGGAGAGCAATGTCTCATCATTAGAATTATCAATATCTGTTTTTCCTAGAAATTCCTAGAAGAAAAACTGTTTCGTCATTGGTACCAGCGGTCAGTAAATTGAATTTTTATTGTGGAATCTTCATTAACGATTCTTACAAAAAAAATTGGATGAGAATTGGTCGATACAAAATAGGAGAGCAATATCCCATCATTAGAATTATCAATATCTGTTTTTCCTAGAAATTCCTAGAAGAAAAACTGTTTCGTCATTGGTACCAGTGGTCAGTAAATTGAATTTTTATTGTGGAATCTTCATTAACGATTCTTACAAAAAAATTTGGATGAGAATTGGTCGATACAATATAGGAGAGCAATATCCCATCATTAGAATTATCAATTCTGTTTTTCCTAGAAATTCCTAGAAGAAAAACTGTTTCGTCATTGGTGCTGGTCAGTAAATTGAATTTTCATTGTGGAATCTTCATTAACGATTCTTACAAAAAAAATTGGATGAGAATTGGCCAGTAACAGGTAGGAGAGCAATGTCTCATCATTAGAATTATCAATATTTGTTTTTCCTAGAAATTCCTAGAAGAAAAACTGTTTCGTCATTGGTAGTAGTGGTCAGTAAATTGAATTTTTATTGTGGAATCTTCATTAACGATTCTTACAAAAAAATTTGGATGAGAATTGGTCGATACAAGATAGGAGAGCAATGTCTCATCATTAGAATTATCAATATCTGTTTTTCCTAGAAATTCCTAGAAGAAAAACTGTTTCATCATTGGTGCTGGTCAGTAAGTTGAATTTTCATTTTCTTCTAGGAATTTCTAGGAAAAACAGATATTGATAATTCTAATGATGTGACATTGCTCTCCTACCTTTTACTGACCAATTCTCATCCAATTTTTTTTGTAAGAATCGTTAATGAAGATTCCACAATAAAAATTCAATTTACTGACCACTGGTACCAATGACGAAACAGTTTTTCTTCTAGGAATTTCTAGGAAAAACAGATATTGATAATTCTAATGATGAGACATTGCTCTCCTATCTTGTATCGACCAATTCTCATCCAAATTTTTTTGTAAGAATCGTTAATGAAGATTCCACAATGAAAATTCAGTTTACTGACCACCGGTACCAATGATGAAACAGTTTTTCTTCTAGGAATTTCCAGGAAAAACAGATATTGATAATTCCAATGATGACAAATTACTCTAATATCTTTTGTCTATCGATTCCTATCCAAATTTTTTTGTAAGAATCCCTCAAATGAACTCCATAAACCAAAAGGTGTCTTGACCACAAAATATAAAATTATTCCCTTCACTCAACTTTTACTAACAACTATAGAAAAAAAACAATTTTGTTTTATTATTTTATTTAAATGTGTTTTTTTATTGTATATGTATATAAATTAATTTAATAATAATAATAAATTTTTTGTCACTTTGTTAAAAAAAAATATTTTGTTTAAAGATTTTGCTGGAGTTTGACTGATTTTGCTGAACTTTGAGTGATTTTGCTGATAGATTTTGCTGGATTTGAGTGATTTTGCTGGACTTTGAGTGATTTTGCTGAACTTTGAGTGATTTTGCTGAAAGATTTTGCTGGAAATTATTAGATTTTGCTAACTTCACGGGGATTAAGATAACACGTTGTCTTTAGTGCTGGTAAATTCGGTTACTTCTCAATACTCGATACTACTCGATAGTTTTAATTTGGATACTCGATACTATTCAACACTTTTAACGGGTTTTTTAATTAAAATTCACTATAGTTTTTAGTAAAATGTTATGCAAATGTTCACTTTTATTGGAAGTTAAAATTTTAAAAATATATTTTTTTTCAACTTTTTTACAAACTATTCATAGTTTTTGATAGCTTTTCAAGTTTTTTTCTTTACAGTTTTCACTTTTGATTTTTTCTTCTAAAGGGTCCGCTAAACAACTTTTTTTTTTGAAAATGCTTTAAAAAAAAATACTGAATATTTTCTCAAAATTCTTTTTTTATTTGAAAGTACAATCCTTCCGGTTAATAATGGAAAATAATTTCATTCAAATGGCTGCCTCGACTGGCCATGCAGTAGCCTACACGATCGGTCCAATTTTTAAGCACATTATTGATTGTGTGCAGCTGTATTTCACCAATGGCTTCAATATTGTCCTTTAAAGCGTCAATTGTCTCTGGCTTGTTGGCGTAACACTTATCTTTGACGGCATCCCACAAATAATAGTCCAACGGTGTGAAATCGCAGCTCCGAGGTGGCCAAACGACATCAGCTCTGCGGCTGATAATGCGATCTTCAAAAACCGGGCGCAAAACACCGAGTGTAGCTTCGGCTGTGTGGCACGTAGCACCGTCCTGTTGTTATAAGTCTACCTTTATCCACCTCTTCAATTTTTTATACAAAAATTCGTTCAACATGGCCCGATAACGATCGCCATTGACTGCAGCGGCAACTCCTTGCTCATTTTCGAAGAATAATGGCCCAATTATGCCTCTGGACCAAAATCCGCACCAAACAGTGACTCGTTTTGGGTGTATCGGCTTTTAAATGTATGCGTGCGGGTTTTCCGTTCGCAATTTTCGCACACATTCTGCAACATTACCATGATTTTCAAAGTAATGTCGCAATATTTCCCAGCGTTGTTCAAGCGTATACACAACCATATTCGTTCAGCGGAAGAATAAAACTAATTATCTGTCAAATCAGACATGAGCTAAGTGTTACCATTCACGAAATAAGCACTAGTTGAAAAAAAAAACTATTTTGATATTAAATCAAATTTGCTGAAAATTTAATTTTCCTTTCTTTTTTTTTTTGTATTACTGACATTTTCTAAATGCATAAAGGCTCCATTAGTCTTGCCGTTCCGCGAGGTTTCTGTAACGTGCCGTTCCGGATGGCTCTTTTGTGTGGTTAGTCTGTTCCGTAACAACATAGCAGCTTTGTCTAAACGACTATAGTAATTGTTTGAGTAGTTGTAATATTATTATCATAATGTGTAACAAAACCTAAAACTAAAAAAATGTTTTTGTATTGGTTGTTTAGTTTTTTTTTTATGTGAGAGCAATCAGCTGTTTTTTGCTGTCACTTAACGTAGTAGTAAAAATTATGTTTTTAACAGGTTCGTCCGGCACGCAACGTTACAGTTCAGACAAAATAACCACATACACTCATTTTCGTACATCAAAAACAAATCAGCTGATTCGTCACGAAACGATACGTACAAACTTATTAAGCCTTAAGGGTGAATTAGCCAAGCGTAAACGTATCTCGGTGTACGAAATTTAATAAGTAAAATAAGAATAGAAGATATTTTGTGTATCTTGTTGTTTCATTCATATTCATTAAACATATAGAATACGTAAAAACACAAGAAAATCTAATCAAAATAGAATTTTGTTGTCCGTTTACGTTTTCTCTATGTTAAATGCATATGAATGAAACAACAAAATACACAAAATGTCTTCTATTCTTATTTGACTTATTAAATTTCGTACACCGAGATACGTTTACGTTTACGCTTGGCTAATTCACCCTTTAAGTTTTAAATATAGATTACATAGCTACTAGGGTTCTATAAATCGACTAATCGACTTTATAGAAGTCGACGTTCTTCTTATGAAAACGTCGAAAAGTCGACGTGAAAAAGTCGAAAAGTCGTCTTTTGCTTTCGACTTTCTTATTTGTTATTCGATAAATTTTGTTATATTCGATAATATGCAAACATAAAGCCAGTCAAAAAGTGGAACTAAGCATGCACCTCGAAACTACTGGTCCGATTTGGACAAAATGTATGCCCAGTTGTAGCAGCAGTACACTAAAGTAGAATATCAAGTGGAAAAATGCATTCGGAGCTTTACACAGAGAAAAAAATCATATTTAAATGTATTATTATTTCATATTTAAATTAATTATGATTCTAGTTAAAATAAACACTTTCTTATTTTAATTAATTTTTCAACATTATAGATATCATTTCCGGTTTTTAAAAATAAGCAGAAACATATTTAAACTAAATAGAAAACAAACTTTGATTTCTGTGTGTACACTTCATTATATATGGGCCGATTTAAATGATTCTCGATTTACCGAAATCTACATAATAAGATAGAGAATAAATCAGGGGGCATATTCAAAAATAATTTTTTTTCGCTATAAAGTTTCTTAATGCGTATTCTTTTGAAATGTGTTAAAAATTAAAAAAAAATTTCAGATACAAGTGAAAGTAAGCCTTTTTGCCAAACAAATTCATTTTCTGGATACATTTGAAAAGTTTGCGTTTAAAAAATGTTCACTCCTAAACGGCCTGCGATAATAAAAATAAGATTTCAACTGGGGTTTAAGAAAAGTCGTGACAATTACACAAAAAAAAAAAAATTAAAAATTTTCCTGTAGTAATAAAAAACTCATTGGAAAAAAAAACCAAAAAAATTCATTGTAAAAATTAATATACGTTCAGATGTCGATTGACTCCAAAACAATCTAAAAAATAAGTATTTTTCCGCGAATTAGAAATCTTCCTCAAAAAAGTCGACTAATCGACTTTTACTTTTAAAAAAGTCGAGAAGTCAACTTTTGAAAATACGACAAAGCCCAAAAGTCGATTTTTAAAATTTTTACAAAAGTCTTAAAGTCTACTTTTTGTTGCAACTATATACTCCTGATCTATACCCCAATGATTAAGCCAACAAATCAAGAAACACGTGCTCTTAAAAAAAATTTTTGGGTTGTAAGGTTATAAGGTTGTCCGCTAATGGCTACAATAATGATTTTGGAGAATTTCAAAGTGGCATATCTGTTAAGATAATTTTTCTTTTTTGGAAAATTTGTGATATTTTTGTAATTTACCTTAAATAAATATTCAGATGTTGCTTAAATTTCTGCAATCCTATGGATAACAATGCAATGTTTAATCCGATGAATGCATATCATCATCGTTTGTAGAAAAAATAATTTACTTTTTTTTATCTTTGGGATTAGTTTTAAAATTTTTTTATTTTTTATTTATTTCAAATGCAAACAAAATTTTATTTGAAAACATTTTTTTCCGTTTTGTTTTATTTGATGTGTCTTTGATATTCAGGGGTGTGTAAAAAATTTGACAAATATGCTAACTTCCGTAATAAGTTTACCGGTATGGTTTTGCCATGGTACAAAGTAACAAAGTGACGTACATATGTTTTAGTTAACAGACTTTCTTAAAAATTATTTATGTTTTATTAATAAGTATATTCGCTTACTTTTGCAGTAAAGTCCAGTAAAATTTACTCAGTACCACAATTACAGAGAGAAAGGTAAATTTTGAAAAAAGTAGACGAATGGAAAATTTGTAAGAATTAGTAAAATAGATAAAACAGCTGATTGTAAATATCAAGAAAAAATCAACTGACCATTATGGAAAAGGTAAAGGTTAATTGAAATTGTCGACCAGTAACAATTTAAAATCTTTTTTGACTTCTTCCATACACTTAGAATACTATGTATGTATGTAAAGACCACTGCAAATGTAGTTAAAAACAAATGAAATTTCACTTAAAGAAAGGACGACTTACATTTCAGTAAATTCAACTAGCATTGTTATTTGTTTTTAATGTTCAATAAATTAACCACTAACTATTGTAGTAAAAATAAAACACATATGGAAAAAAAAATAAACTTCTATTGGTTTTATTTTTTTAAATAAAAAATCTAATCTATAAAATGAATGTAAAATCATAATACAGTAATTTGATGTGATTTGTTTTTTTTAAATGAACTACATATGTAGTCAAAAATTATATTTCTTATACAAATGACTGTTTTTTCACTTAAAAACAAAGATTACTGTATTACAACACAAACAACTACAAATATTTACAGAAGTTCCCTGAGTGTAGTTAATGCTTTAATATTTTTCACTTTAAATCCATAAACAATTATAAAGGGTGGTTAAATTGTAAGGGCCGATGTTGAATGTGAACCACACCTAAACGCCAAGTTTTTTTCCCAATTTTATTTGACATTTCTCTATTTCAGACTTACTCAATTTGAACCATGGAGAGATACACAATCCAACAACGTGTTAAGGTTATCCAGACTTATTATGAAAATGGGCGTTCAAATCAAAATGCATATCGTGCACTTCGTGATTTTTTTGGTCAATTTGATCGTCCAAATGTGCGTACAATCGCAAAAATCGTGGAAAAATTCGAGCAAACCGGGTCTGTAGAAGATGTGAGAACACCAGTGCATGCTCGTACAGCTCGTACTGCAGAAAATATTACTGCTGTTCGCGATAGTGTGGCTGAAGAGCCGTCCACCTCAACTCGTCGTCGTGCCCAACAATTGCACTTTCGTTAGCTGTGTGGCAAGTACAATAATTTCCTAAATAGTTTGTGTTTTATTCAAAATCAACATCGGCCCTTCAAATTTAACCACCCTTTAATATAATTTAATATTTGTTTTTTTTTTACTAAAAAAAATGTATTTTTTCAATCATATGTTTTTTTCTGCTTACAAATTTTTACTGTCTAAAATGTATAAACCAGTAAAAACTTGTAAGTTTCTTTGGCATCAAACTTTTACTTCACGCTCTCTTTTTAATATTTTTTATTGACAAGCTGAGTCTCCCGATGGGTTTTCTCCGATCTTAATGAAATTTGGATATCTGATAAAGAAAAGAAAAATAAGGGACACGGATTTTTTAGCGGCCCAATCTCAAGTTTAAGGGTTAAAAAGTGGGTTCAAAAATTACCCAATTTTTCGTTTTTTGAAATTTTAGACAAATGGCATACCAAATTAAAGAGCCGTTGAAGACGCATTAACAAATATACTAAACATGTATGAGAACTTTCAAGTATTTTTGTTATTCAAAAAAATGTGTTTTAATTGATATTCAAACTGGCGTTTTGTTAAAGAATTATAGTTGTATTAAGCTAAAAAATAAAAATAAAATAAAAAATATTAATGACTATCAAATTTTATAGAGTGATTGTCTGAGCTTTTTCCGAAATTCGTAATTGTTCAGCTTTTATACGACTTTTTCCGAAGACCTTTTTAACCTATATTTTAAATATTATTTAAAATAAACGACAACCCTAACACACTACATATGCAATATTGGTATCAAATTTTTTGTTTTCTCGAGTACATCTAAACTCAAACAGATCTGAATTTCATTAGTTTCAGACATGTTTCCCTACAAAAATTTATTAGCTTTGGTCCAACCCTTAAACGTGAGATTGGACCAGTAAAAAAATACATGTCCCCTATTTTGTTTTTCTTAATCACATATCCAAATTTAATTTAGATCGGAGAGAAACCATAGGGAAACTCCCCTTGAGAGTATTTGTGTGAACGAACACCTTTCAGTAATACTATGTTTTCACTTACGTTTTTTGAGCAAAACATGTGTTTTGCTAAAAACTAAATGTATGGGAAAACATTTACAAAACATGTATTGTTGCGTAAGCGAACAAACTAAATATTGGATAAACCCTTAATTAACCTTTTATTAACGGTCTGTTTTTACAATACGTGTATAATTTCAGACGAACGTGTGGCACCCGAACGAATACGTAAGGAAATGAGTTTTTATAATTCGTTCGCCTGACTTACGTTTGAGTACGTTAAGCTTTATGTTATGTCAAACAGTAGAGATTGCCATGACATTGCTTTTCGGTTTTTGTTAGTTTATTTCATATACAAATAACTAATTTTTCATTGCTAGATGGCAACACAACACTATAATTGAAATATAAACAAAAACAGCTGATTTTTTCTTAAAAAAAAATTAATTTATTTTGTTTAGAAATTAATTTATTTTGTTTTAAAAGTGGAGATAAAAATATAATTTGTATAAAAAAACAAAAATATTTACAACTAAAAATGTAAATAAATATAAATATAAATGAAAATAAAAATAAAAATCATTATTCTTTTTTTATTACAATTTTTTGTTAAAAAGTATTACAGTAAAACCCAGTTAAGATGAACTCCGAGGGAACAAAAAAATTAGTTCGTCTTAAGCGAGGTTCGTATTAAGCGGGTATTTTTAACGACTAAAAATATGCACACAGAGAAATAAAGTGCCAACCGAATTGAAAAGTGTATAATAATGGCAACAACTTACAAATTCAGTTAGTACAAACGTTATTTACATTATATTTCTGAATAGTTTGGGTGTTGCAACTAAAATTCAGTTGAATTAACCGAACTTTGTTCTGACACCTAATGTTCATTTGTACCAACCGACTGAAATTCTTAATAACCAAATTTGAGTGATTGTAACCAATTTTCAGTTGGCAAATAACAAAATTTTTCTCTGTGTGTGTATTTATTAAAACAAAAACAAGATTTTTACATAAATAAAAAGTAAAATTAGCATTTCATGCATTCACAATTAAAAATTCAATTAAAATTCTTCATTTAAAACAAAAAAAATATGTTATTTTTTTCTGAATGACTGAATTAACGATTTCATTCGTTATAAGTTTTTCTATTGCCAAAATATGATTGTCAGCTTCTTCGGCACACGATTTTGTTCGAATGTATTACTTGACAAATTTTCAACATCGGCAGGATTAACAATTTCCAATATTTATTCACCTGATAAAGTATGTGACGTTAAAACATTAGCATCTATATCTAGAAAGTCATCCACGGATATGAAATTCATATTATTTCTATCCCATTAAACGGATAAAGAGTGTACTAAACATGGTAATTTGTATGAAAACGAGTTTTTGGGACTGCTTAAAACAGTACGTAATAACCGAGGGTTCGTATTAACCGAGTTCGTATTATAAGATGTATTTTATATGAAAATTTTTGCCAAAACGTCGGGACTTTTAAATTAGTTCGTATTAACTGAGGGTTCGTCTTAACCGAGTTTTACTGTATTGGTTTTTTTAATATTAAATTGTGTTGCCTTTTTTCTTTGACGAATACTTTTTTGTGAACGTCTGTTTTTGACGTTTGTGACGTTTCAAATCGCATTGTGGAAACCAAAAAAAGAGACGAAAACGACAACTCTTACGTTTTCACTCAATTCAAAGTGACATTTGCATTACAAAACCCCAAAATGAATTTCTTCACTCATTTACACGAATTTTTTGAGTGACACGTCTTACAAAAACAGACCGTAAATCAATTTTTTGATTGATTATGATGCACTAGACGAAATTACAAGTCGCTACAAAACTTTGAACTTATACTCATAATGCCGTAAGAAGTGCATGAATTAAAAAACAAAAAGACGTAACAACACACTTGTATGAATAAAGTAACTGAAAAGTAAAACTATTTTTGTTTGAAAAATTACTAACATCCCCAAAAAAATCACAATTTTGAGCTACATCCCATTTCTCATGTTCAATGATGTTACGTATTTTTGTTTCAAAAAGAACATGCTAGGAAGGCGTATCATGCCAAAAAGGCGTATCATAACTCGAAGAATGTTAACAAAAAATAAAAAAGATCCTTCAGAAATAAGTCTACAGTCGTGTTATATGTCATTTAAATCTAAAATATCTTTAATTCTATAACATTTTTTGCTTCTCATTTAAAAAATTAAATGTGTCTTTATGCTCTTTTGTATTTTAGGGTTGCCGTCCACAATATACTGCGTTGCATAACTATAATTACAAATGATTTTTGCTATTTTTTTAATATTACAAATATTATTTTAAAGCTTTTAACAGTTTTTAAGAGAGTGATAACTGATGTCTTATTTTGTAAAATTTAAGAGATTACTTAATTGATTTAAGAGAAAAATTGTGTAATAATATTTTGTTGGTGTTTCATAACTATTATTACATAACGGTAAACAAAGAAGAAAAGCAAATAAAGAAAAATTTAAGATTTATTTTGGTTTATTATGCAATTTAAATCAATTTGCAATAAAATGTAGCGTGGTGCATATCTAAGTGATTTTGGAAAAGAGCAAATTTCAGCCAATTTAAAAAATCGCTTAAGTTTTCATGAAATTGCTAGAAAGATAAGCCGTTAACATGTGGTTGTCACAAATTTTGCAAATAATCCGAGTGCTTATGGTAAAAATAAAACAGGCGTCCCTATTTCTCTGATAGGACCGGCGTAAAATAATTAACTGTCCTAGCAACACAATGAAGATTCTCAATCAGATAATCGATGAGTGTAGGGTAATTGTGTCCAAATCAGCCATAAGTGGGCTCTTAAAGGATTCCCAGAGAATTACTCTCCAAAAACTGATGTCGGTGACAAGGTTATTATCACGCCACAAAACTGCTCGACTTGAATACGCTTAAAGGAATTTACAAACCAACTGGAGAAAGGTAAGTCAATAATCGCTGTTGTTGGTACACTCAAAAAACAAAGTTAGTAAAGTCAGCAAAAAATGTTGCTGAGTCAGTAAAATTTTAGTCAGGAGGGTGCATGCAAACAAATTGCTGATGTCAGCTAAATCTTAGTAGATTCAGCAAAAGTTTTGCTAACACTTAGTTGATTAAAACTTAAAAAACCCTTGCTAAAAGTTAATAAAATTGTGGCTGAATATTAGTAGACTGAAAAAAACTTAAAACTTTTGTAGAAAAATTATAATTAGTTAATTTATTTGCTTAAGATTTTATTTTTTTTTTGTGATTCTTTTAAAAATATTTGACAATACATAACAAAATATAGCAATGTTCATACTCCCACATTGACGACTGTTCATACTCCCACATTGATGACATTAAGGTACCAATACACATTATTATTGCAAATACTATTACCAATATTATTATCATTTTTTCCTATGCAAACACAAAAAAATCGTTGCCAAGTAACTAGGAGCATTTCAACTAATAAATTCTTCGTACTAATATTTAGCGAAAAAAATCTGCTAATTTTAGTTTTTTCTGCAACGTAATTTTTAACTAATTTGTTGTAGTTTTAACATAAATGTTTACTATATTTCTACTATAATATTTCCATTAGTGTAGAAACAATAAATATCTGTAGCAAAACATGTAGTTTATTATTACTGAAGCCATTAAATTTTCAAGTGTCACTTTTTGTTTGTTGTAATTATTTTTACTGAATTGTTTTTGGGTAATTTTTTTATGAATTTTTTTTAAACAAATTTTTATAAACAAAAAATTATTTTTATAAAAAAAAAAAACGAAATTGAAATACAATTACTTACGTATGAGTGTTTTTAATTGTCAAGATTTTTTTTTTCAAAATCAAGATTTTTTGGTGAATGTCAAGCATTTTTTTATTTTTAATCTGGCAACCCTATCTGTATACTTCTTGAAATTGCAACTAAAATTTATTTTTTGTTCTTTGGGTAAAGGATGTACTATATCCTTGCAGTTAAAGTAAAAACTTCACTTATGTTTCTTTTACAAAATTCCTTAATCTTATTTGCAAAATTTAACACATGATGTTAATTTATATTCCACTTAATTAATTTCATATCAAAATTTTCAGAAAATTCAATTTGGAGCTCAAAATTTTTGAAATTTTTTAAAAAATTAATTTTGTATGTATTTACTATGGGGAAAATAAAAAAATACATTTTTAAACATGCATCATTTAAAATCGCTATTTTTTCAAGAAAACGCCCTTCAATTAAAAGGAACTTGGTTGGTATTGATTAGAAAACATGTATTATAAACATATTTGAATGTTTTTATCTGAATTTTATTAACTAACCCCCTGTTTTTATAAGGCGAATGAAATACACGTATTCCTCTTAAGGAATAATTCCGTTCGCTTTATAAAAACAGGGGGTAAGATTTGTCATAGACTTTTTAAGGTACTCAAATATATACTAAAAGAGAAAGTATGAGAGTTTTTTTATAAATTAAGTAACCTGTGATGTTCACTAAAGGTAGGTATTAAAGTCTTGGATTTTCTTTTCGTTTTAGATATATTATCGCACCTTTCAAAGCGTGAACTATATATTAAATTAAAGAGCATAGTTGATACTATTTGAATATTGCAAAAAATTTAAATTTCCTAAAAAAAGTGTTTTGCAAATATTTCTTTAACTATAGCTAACTTTAAAAATGTAAGTCCATATTCGTCATCTGAGTGCAAAAGTCTTTTAGAAATGATAGATCGCCACCCCGATGCATCAAAATTTTTCGATTTTCCATTTGATTTAAAAATTGGATTTTTTTTCATTTCTTTCGAGATTTTGTGTTATACGCAGCGAAAACGTGGTTGGTGCTATATATAAATACATGGTCTAGAAAACATGTAGAACCAAAAATAATTCACAAAAATTATGCTTTCCGAGCAATATCTTGTTTTTTTTTTTTTATAATTTAACCAATACTCAGGGGATGCCCCCTACTCATGCAGTGCATTGTATTGATCAGGAAAATAAGGTATGGGAAGGAGGAAAGAGGGAGTAGTGTTTGTGGATATTTGATTTAAATTTTTCTAAATTGTAAGTAACAGGGAAGACTTCTGCGGGAAGTTTGTTCCACATACGAATCGTTCGACTAAAAAACGAATTTTCTCTGTAATGCGTTGTGCGAAACACAGGACAATCAACTACAAACGGATGTGCTCTACTAGATAAGCGAGTATTACGAATAAAAACTCGGGCTCGTGGAATAAGTTCACTTATCTCAGATGAGCATCTCCCATGGTAATATCGATAGAAAAGTGTCACACAACCCACATTCCGACGATGCTCCAATGAATCAATAGAGTTGGATACACTACTGTCATTGATAAGATTCACCGCCCTCCCCTGAACACGGTCCAGAAGCTTCAGAATAGACAGTGGAGCCCCTGCCCATATATGAGAGTTGTATTCCGTTTTTGGCCGGATATAGCTGGTATAAATAGTAAGGAGATCGGATGTAGTGAAGTAAGTCTTGCACCGTTTTAGAAAACCGAGACACTTGAATGCCTCTTTCGACACTTGAAATACTTGCTTATTCCAACGGACATCACATTGTATTCTCATGCCCAGAACATCAAGAGTATCCGATTCCTCAATACCTATACCATCCATAGTTACAGATGACAATGTCAATTCCAGAGCCCGTCTGTGGGTTAACATACAACATTGGGTCTTGCGTGCATTAAAATCGACCTTATTCGCGTGACCCCACTCGGAGATTGTAGAAAGGTCTTGATTGAGTGTGTCATTCATGTTCTGCCGCATGCCCTCTATCTCCAAAGAGCTTGGCCTGTGATCGAATGAAAATGAATGACAAATGTTGCTGTCATCTGCAAAAGAGTAGATAGGGTTGATGGTCTGACCAAGAAGGTCATTAATAAAAATAAGAAAAAGGGTAGGAGAAAGAACAGAACCTTGCGGTACCCCTGAATTTAGCTGAAACTCGTTTGATGAGACCCCATCTAAAACAACACGTATAGTGCGGTCTCTGAGAAAACTCGTTATAAATCGAGAGAAGACATTACCGACACCAAGAGCAACTAGCTTAGTCACGAGTGCCCCGTGCCACACACGATCGAACGCCTTAGAAATATCTAGAGCAACCACTTTACTCTCACCAAAGCGGTGGATTGACCGGCTCCAACGTTCCGATAGAAACGCCAACAGGTCTCCCGTAGATCGACCACTACGGAAGCCATACTGTCGATCATTTAAAAGTGAATTGGTCTCTAAATATTTCACAAGATGGTGGTTAACCATGGTCTCCATCACTTTGGAGAGCGCAGAGCAAATTGCGATTGGGCGGTAATTTTCAGGGTTGTTAGCCGCACCCTTTTTAGGGATAGGCTGGACATTGGCCATCTTCCAGCATGAGGGGAAGATTCCCGCACGGTACGAAGAGCTGAAAAGTTTTGCCAATGGACGTGCCAACGTTAAAGAGCACTGTTTCAGCACCAGTGCTGATATGCTATCCGGCCCCGGTGACTTATTTACGTTGAGATCCGCAAGAACCCTTTTGACTGCCCGGGCCCGAAAGAAAATCGAAGGCATAGTATATGATACCCTTTCGAGAACGGGCAGTGGTTGATCGCTTTTCGGCAAGAAAGAATTTCTTGCAAAAAGTTCAGCGAAAAGGTTGGCCTTATCAACCGGGTCAGTGAATGATTGATCGTCCTTTAAAAGAGTTGAAATAGAAGAACTAGCATTATCCCTTACTCTTTTAACAAACGACCAAAAGATCTTACTGCCCCGAGGAGCAGAAAGAACTTTGGCACGTAGACGCTGTTCGTATAAAACATTTTCGCGTCTAAGTACCTTGGCACACTCGGTTCTCGCCTTTTTGCGGTGCAGATCAGTAACGGCGTTCTTATTCGAACGCCAATTACTGAACGCTGCCTCTCTGGATCTGACTGCATTTTTGCACGTCTGGTTAAACCAACACTTGTGTTTTGATTTAACCGAAATATGCTTCGTTGGAATAAAAAGTTTCATTCCTAGCATAATAATATTGACTACCATTTCTGTAGGGGCATCGACGTTGTCGTCGAGAAAACAGATTTTCCAGTTAAAATGCCGAAAGAAATCGTTGAACTCGGCCCAACGAGCTTTTTCATAGAGGAAAATAGAGCGTTTTGGCGCTAAGTTGGAAACGCTACGAAGAGTAGAATATGAAAAAGATGCAGAAATAGTACTATGATCCGAATTTCCGAGAGGTGCAAGTATTTTCACTTCGTACTTTCCAGGGTGAGAAGTGAGGAAGAGGTCGAGAGTGTTCCGCGATTGTCCTTCAACACATACATTGTGTGTTGGCTCATTCACAAGTTGCGCATGATCATTATGCGCGGCGAAAAGCTCAACGTATTGGCCCTCGGGAGTTGTATGGCTCGAATGGCGAATCCAGGATGAGTTGTGGATATTAAAATCACCAGCAACAACGATTTCACTATTCGGACAACCCTCCAAGATTTTCGAAATTGAATCGGAAAGGGCATCGAAGCCATCAAGGGATTTAGCCAATTCCGTGTTTGGACTTCTATATAGAAACCCGAAGTGCAATATGTGCGACCTGATCTGGAATTTAACCCAAAGAGAGCCAAATTCCTTATCATTACAGTGCAACTGTTGCTGATACTGGTACACAACATCATCGCAAATGTACATTGCAAGGCCCCTATGTAAAGAAAAAAGGGATAGAAGGTGATACCCAGGTATGTGAAAATCCTGTGGATCAGCATCCTCACAAACCTGAGTTTCACATAAGGCGAAAACATCCGGCCTATGAAAACGAATGTGAGCATATACAGAAAAGTAATTCGCTCTCAGTCCGCGTATGTTGCAGAAGTCTATACGAAATCTGCCTGTCATAACAAAATAAGAAAAAAATAAAATCAATGTTCCTTACGAGTGTATATGGGGCACAGTAGTCGAAATTGTTGCTGTAATTGGTTATTTAATGGCCAGTGTTATACCTTTGACAGTAAACAACCAAGCAACAATTTGACTCCCCGCCCCCTATACACCGTAGACAATGGAAAAGGAAAGGACAATGACACTTATTAAGGAGGCACAAAAGCCCCTTGCTTGGTCATTATAAAAAACAGAGCCGTATAGCGACGACCAGATGTATTTAAAAGTATTGTTGTTTGATGATGTTGATGCTTGTTGTTATTGTTGTTAATGTAGTTGTATTTAAATGTATTGTTATTTGATAATGTTAATGTTTGTTGTTATTGTTTTAAATTTAGTTGTTATTTAACGTTTTTTTTATATAGATTTATGGTTGATGTGTAGTCTAGTTTTATATTATGTTTTGTGTTTGTTATTTGTTATGGATATGAATAATTTTTGTTTTTTTTTTTTAACAGAACGACACTAATAAGGTTATTTGTTTCAGTTAAATTTAAACGGAATTTATAGGGACAAACGCAAACACGACAAGACAAATTTAAAAACGTGTTGACAGCACGACGGACAAAACACTATCTTGTTTTCGTCCGATTTTCCGTTTGAGCTACTGTATTTTTTCTAATTTTTTGTTATGCAAATAAAATCAACCCTTCTAAAAAATAAAATGCAAATATTTTAAAAAATCAAAAAAATTAAAAAATAGATTAAAGTAAAAAATTCGTGTTTTGTAATGTTGGCGGTTGTAGAGATGTATTCGAATTTTGGGGTCTTTTTTTAATTTTGGCAATTTTTTTAAATTTCAGCAATTTTAAGGATTGTTTTTTTTTAAATTTTGGAACTTTATTTTTTTCAAATATGACGGTTTTTTCAAATGTTTTCGATTTTTTAAAGTTTGGCAATTTTTTTATAATTTCGGTGATTTTTTTTAAATTTTGTAATTTTGGCGATTTGTTTTTAATTTAAGCAATGTTTTCCTCAATTTTTTTTAATTTTAATTAATGTTTGACTAGTATCTACTAAAAATTAGTTTGAAATAAAAAAACAATATTCAATTAAATTTTTAATAGATATTAATAAAACTATAATTGAAAATAATAACAATTAAATACTTAAAAATAATTTTAAATGTTGCTACAATGTCCGCAACAGGACCGAATTTAATTAAACTTTTAACTGAATCAACAAATATTTTAAATGAAACTCAATTTTAGTTTTTCTGTGTATTTAATTTTTAGTTTGCATTATCTCAAGCAATTTTTTGAATATATTTTAAGTCAACGACATCAAAATATCTTATGAAATGACTTTATTTATTACTTTTTTTGTCGAAAATCAACTCTAACAATGATAGCCGCCCATTTGCAGGCGATGTTTTCTAGTGCAATTTGAAGATTTAAACAACATAATACTGAACTAACAGGCATTTCCCATAAGATCCAAGTCAAAAATAAATATTTTTATATTGAACTTATCAATAACATTGTTACTTCCTAACGAATTGTATTAAGTTTTTAAATTTGTCAAATCATTTCGGGGGGAGGCTCTAGTCCCCTTGCCCCCCCCCCTAGCTACGTGCCTGAAATGGCAATAATTTATTTGTCATTTGCACGGTATAATGTCATATATTTTGGAACTTTTTGGGAAGTCAGACTAAAGTTTGAAAGTTACAGCTTCAAGTCATCTGTTTTTTAAGGTGACTCCCCTTTTAATTGTCAAATTTTAGAAATAGATCTATCAACACATTCCTGAAAGGGTCAAATAATAAATTTGAAAACAAAAAAAACTCTATAGATTATTTGTAAGGACAATATCCTAATAAAGAAATATAGAGTACGGCCTCGTACTTGAATAATTTTCATTTTCATTGCACAATTAAAGGTCGAAAAAACATACTTTTTATTTTTAATAAAAATTATATCAAACTTTAATTAGCAGATGATTTTACTAAATATTAGTAAGATTAGAAAAGCAAAAATAAATATGTTTAATTTACGAATTTTTAATTATATTTCAGCTACATTTTAGTTAATTGAAAGTAACAAATTAAAGCACAGATTTTTTTAACAATAAGGCGTGCGCACTCATAGAAATGAACATGAAAAATAGCAGAAAAAGCTACTAAAAATTAGTTGAAAATGAACTTGTAGAAAAAACTGCTTAATTTAGCAGTTTTTTTTTTGCTAAATATTAATAAAATAAGAACAGCAAAAATAAATCTGTTAACTTTAGAAAATTAAATTATTATATTCAATATGAATTTTAGCTAATTGATTACTCTGTAAAAGTAACAAAAACTTTGACTAAATAGTTGTAGGCTCAAAATAGCAAACAAAAACTGTAATATTAACAAAATGTTTGCTATATTTACCTCAAATTTAGTAGAATGCAAATAACAATTTATTTTGCTAAAATCAACAGAAATTGTTTCTAAAAAATTTTAGATTGCTGATTTCATAAGGGCAGAATTTTATTTGCATTAAAAAAAATTAATTTTATTTGCATTAAAAAAAAAAATAATTTTTTTTTTAATTTTACACTACTAATATTTAGTAAATGATTTTGCTGATTTTAGCAGATTATATAATTCAACTGAATTTCAGTTGCAACACCGATAATATTCAGAAATCGAATTAACATATCGTTGTACTTACTGAATTTTTAAGTTCCTACCATTAAATTCACGGTGTACGGTGACGGTCGGTTGAGCCGCAACAGTATTAAAATAAATATTAAAAATATTCCCAAATTCTTTAAAATAAAATAATAAAAAGTGATCAAGATTAAGATCAGAAAAAGCACAACAAATATATGTTAAAACATTGAACAGCGAACATTCTTGTGTTTTTATTTTACTAAAATTAAAAAAAATATATTTACACAACACATAATTAAAATAAAATATACACCAATACATAAACATTGTGACGATTACAGCACAAAAGAAAATAAATAAATGTCTCCCACTAATAAGCGCAAACTAAATGTAAGCTCGGTAGCCTTAATAAACAGACAAAAACAACAAAATTAGATGACGGTGGAAATAATATTAAATCTGTGCTTAGTGAAATGAAACTAATGGAAGAAAGACTGCAAACAAACAACGACCTTATGTTTAATCGCTTATCTAATGAACTCTCTTTATTAGAGACCAAATTAGCAAATAAAATTATAAGCGAAGTCAAAATTATTGAAGAACGAACAAAGCAATTGGAGGATAAAATTTTTTCTATTGAGAGTGAACTTGCCATAGTTGCAAAATTGAGTACGGAAATCAAAGTATTAAAAAAGGAGTTACTCGAAGCTAAAACAAAACAAGAAAATAATACTACAGTGAAGGACATAACTGCAGATGCTATAATTTTTGGTATAAATTTTATCGAGGCAGAAAATTTGAAAAGTATTTTTAATCAAGTCTGCCGCTCTATTGATTACTTGCCACCACAAATACGTGATATTTTTCTTGTTAGGGCAAAGAATTCATATAACAAAAATACTGCTGTAACTGTGAAATTTTATACACCATTCGACAGAAACCGTTGCCTTAAAGCTTTTTCTGAATATCGACGTAGATCAAAAGGTACAGTGTCTATGCTATCGGCTGGTTTTGATTTTGATACCGTTTTTCGAATTTATGAGAGCCTAAGCATCGAAAATAGAAATTTATTGCAAAAAGCTGTTCAGTTTAAGCGTGAAGGTAAACTGGTAAGCGCGTCCTCAGCACGTGGAAACATTTATGTCCGTCTTCATAAAAAAGGGGATGCCATTTTAATTGCAGATGAAAAAGCTTTGGAAGATAAAAGTTTTTATAATATTAATATTTCAAAATTCATTATTTATTTATTTTTATTTAATTTTTTTTATGATTTTTTTTTTTTTTCATTTTAAATACGATTCAAACATTTGTAAGGCTATATAGTTTTCTCTTCTTTTCTCTTCTTTTCTATGCTTGCCTTTTTTGTTTTTAAAACTGTTTTTACTTTTTTAGACTATGAGTCGAAATAATTTTAGAAATGGCGTTAACAGGAATCATGCTGTAATGTTGAATATATTGTGTCAACAGAGATCTGGCTTGAATATAGTGCATTTTAATGCTAGAAGTCTGAATGGGTTAAAACTTGATTATGTTAAATCAATTTTTGAAAATTCAAAGGTTGATGTGTTTTGTGTAACTGAGACTTGGTTTGATGTTGACATTTCTGATATGGTAAGTGGGTATAATCTCTTTCGGAAGTGCAGAAAAAGTGGAAAAAAGGGTGGTGGTGTTGCCATTTACTGTAAAAATAATCTTAAGGCTAAACTTATTAGTAAATCTAAAGATTCTGACGTGGAATTCATCAGTGTTGAAATTTTTGATACTGTGACAAAGATATTGGTTTCATGTGTATATAATCCAAGTAAACATAATAGCTTGGAACCATTTTTTGATGAATTTAATAATTATTTGATTGAATATGATCACTATATCACCTGTGGTGATTTTAATGTGAACCTATTGGTGAATGACGGTTTTAGTGAAACACTAACTGATTATGCGAATTCAGTAGGTCTAGCGATTGTAAACCACCGGGTGCCAACTTGTTTTTGCACCAATGTTGAACCAAGCCTTTTAGATTTGTTTTTATTATCTGACGCTAGCCTTTTGTTGTTAATTGACCAGTTTTCGTTTGTCTCGGATCATGATCTCTTATTCTGTACAATCGATGTCAATTTTAATAGAAATGAAACATCAAGACTTATTACTTTTCGAGACTACAAAGCCATTAATTTTTCTACGCTGTTTTTTGAGTTATCTACGCTGAATCTAACGGACTGTTGGTATCGGTCTACAGTTGATGAGAAGCTGAATTCTCTACTATCAACCTTGCAGGATGTTTACAATAGACATGTACCGATCGTCTTTAAACAGAGCTCAATACACAAGAGCCAGAAACAAAGCTACTCTTGTACGGCAGGCCAAGACTGCATACTTTGCTCGAAAACTCGATACCTCATTACCAGCTGGCCAGTTATGGCGCCATATAAGGAACTTGGGTGTCCATTCGCGGGGCTCATCAGAGTGTTCCATAGATCCTGATGAACTGAATGATTATTTTTGTACACTTGATACTGATCCTGCTAATGACATAGAATTACAGTATCCATTATATAATGGCAATACCTTTCAGTTCAGTGTTGTTTCTGAAATTGATGTACATAAGGCGGTTATGAATATTCGTTCAAATGCAGTGGGGGAGGATGGTGTGTCTATTCGTTTTTTGAAAATTGTATTACCATATTTCTTAGGGCCTCTCACACACATCTATAATCATTGCATTACGACCTCAAGCTTCCCTATGTTATGGAAAATTGGTAGGATAATTCCTGTTTCGAAAACTAGTTGCGCGTTATCGCCTAATGACTATAGGCCAAATAGTATTTTGTCTGATTTGTCAAAAATTTTTTAACGTCTTCTGTCTAAGCAAATTACGGACTACATTGATACAAATTCTCTTTTATCACCTCTTCAGTCTGAATTTCGTTCTGGTCATAGTTGCACTACGGCAGTCTTGAAAGTTATTGATGATTTAAGACCTGAATATGACTCAGGCAACCTTTCATTTATGTGTTTTTTGGATTTCTCAAAGGCTTTTGACAGAGTAAATCACGTAATACTTTGTAAAAAGTTAAAAAACTTCTTTGGGTTTGCTGATGCTTCAGTGAGTCTTATATGGAACTATTTGTCAGGACGATCTCAAAAAGTGGTTGTAGGTGAGAGTGAGTCCTGCTTAAGAAGTATATCATCTGGTGTTCCACAGGGTTCTGTTCTTGGGCCGTTATTGTTTTGTATGTTTGTGAATGATGTTTTTACTGTATGTAAAAATGCTAGGGTCCATGCTTATGCTGATGACATACAGCTATATGTTTCCAATCGCGTTGGTCTTTTAGAAGATTCATGCTGCCGTTTAAATGAGGATTTGATGGATATTGTTGAGTGGGCGAGAAGAAATAAATTAACACTTAACCCTCAAAAATCAGTTGTTTTACCAATTAGTAGATATGAAATAGATTTTAATCAATTTCCAACAATTTACCTTGGTAGTACTGCACTAAAGTTTATTAGGAAGGCAAAATATTTAGGGTTCTATATTAACTCAAATTTGACGTGTTGTGACCATATAAATAATGTTATACGTAATGTATTCCTAGCCCTTAGGAATTTGAGATTGTCTTCAAGTTTTACGACGGTCGAAATCAAGCGAAAACTAGTAGTCCAACTAATTCTTCCTCATATTACGTATTCGGCTGAAGTATATAGCAAGATGGACTCGCATTCCTTGCATAAGCTTCAGGTATCGTTTAATAATGCAACAAGATATGTTTACGGATTGCGCCGATTTAGTAGAATCTCCTTCTATAGAAAAATGATTCTGGGCTGTGATTTGGTAGATTATTTACGCATGAGAAATTTATTGTTTTTGCATAGATTACTCTATAAGAAAACTCCTTATTATTTATATGATAAGATTGTACATGGGTGGTCACCGCGATGTTTTACATTAATACCTCCGACATATAATTATCTTAACACCAGCAGATTTTTCTTTTTAACGCCATTTATCTTTGGAATTCTTTACCTTTAAATTTAAAACTTATAACTAGTAAAAACAGTTTTAAACACTCTCTTTTTAATTATATTGTTAGAAACATCTAAATCTTACATTGCCATTTCCTTTTTCTCTTATTTTCTTCTTTCAGTTACTAGTAGCCAAATTTTATAAAAAAAAAAAAAAAAAAAAAAAAAAAAAAAACTATTTTATTTTTTATTATTTTTTTTTTATTATTTAATTTTTTTTTCAAAATTACCTATTTGTTCAAACTTATTATGACTTTTTATAAACTATGTTATTCTAACTAAATATTATTATTATGACGCACATTATGTAATACTTTTTGGACTGTAAAAGAATTTTATTCTTATTGTCCTTATAATGATCTCAAAAAATAAATTAAATTAAAAAATTATCTTAAAATTAGCTGAAATATAACTAAATATTTGTAAATTCAAAACATTTATTTTTGCTATTCTTATATTACTAATATTTAGTAAAAAAAATCTGCTAATTTTAGCAGTTTTTTCTGCAAGATCATTTTTAACTAATTTTTAGTAGCTTTTTTTTGCCATTTTTACAGGTTTATTTCTATTTGCGACATGTAACGTCAGAATAACAAATATGTATCTATATATATAAAATTGAATGTGTTTGTTTATTTGTTTGTTTGTACCTTATAGGAGACCAAACCTCTGGACTGATCTTCCTGAAATTTTCACACCATTTAACTGGGACTCTGGCATGATTAATAGGGTACTTTTTTTCGACCACGCCCACTTTTACGCCCACTTTTTTTAAATTATGTAATTGCTCCCATATAGTTTTTAACAGATTCACTTCAAATTGTATACACATTATACTCCAGGCGAGGTAGAAATAAACATTTCTTACGCCACGCCCCTTTCACGCCAAATTTTGTTTGAAAGTTTTAAACTTTTTGTTCTCTGTACAAATTTGTTCTTTCCAACGGATTTTTTTTTATTTGGTAGTATAATGCTCTTAATACTGTTAACGTCGCCATATAACTATGAACCACGCCCACTTCACCGCCCCCTTTTTTTTTTAATTCAGATACTTACTTATACCACTAACAATGTTTGCTATACAAAATACTTTTTTTGTAATATGTAATTAACTAAAGTTTTATACACTTTTTATCTACAGGTAAGGTAGCCATACATTTTTTTATTACGAAATAACCCTTTTTCGCCCCATTTTACCTTAAATTATAATTAATCTGCTTTCAATCTATATATATAAAATACAATGTTTGTATGTTTGTCTAAAACTATCCAACCGATTTGGCCCAAACCGGTTTCATTTGAAAGGTTATAGTCCAAATTAGGTTTTCGGCTATATATATTTCAAGTGGGCGTGGCCCCTCCCACATAACCACATAAATTAAATAACATCATATATCTCGACTATTGTGATAGCAAGAGTTTTGAAACATTGCAGTATCCCATATGTTACTGATTTGAATAATCAGGAAAAAATGGGCGGGATCGGACCAGTGGGAGTGGCAGCTCCCATACAAAGTAAATATTTAATATCATATATCTACAGTACTATAATAGCCATCCCAGCAAACAATCCGGTCCGTTTATGTGCCGTTTTCGGTACAGCATATACGGATCCGAAGTCCGTTTCCGTACCGTTTTCCGGATCAGTATACGGACCGGAAAACGGAATAAAAGGAACATCGAATACGGATTCGAAACAGTATAAAGCACGCTAAAACGGACCGTTTTCGTACCGTCATGCTGTATATAAAACGAAGTGTACGAATTGAGTGTACGTTCAAAACGTACCGTAAACTGTCCGTCATTTATTTTAAAAACGGAGTGGACTCCGTTTTTAATATACCGTATACGGTCCGAATATGGTCCGTATTCGTATCTTTTTTTTTTAAATGGTCCATTTTTATTTTTTTTTATTTATTTTATCTAAATAATTTCTTCTTTTTTTAATTTTAAACAAAAGTTTGGTTTTATTTTTAAATTTTTTCATTTATAAAGATATTAACAAAAATGGATTAACAATTACATTATTAAAAAAGAATATGAAACCACATAAAAATTCAATAAAAATCAATAAAAGAACGTGGTTTTAACATTTTGATTTTTTTTTTTTCATTTTATCTCTGGTGTTGTTTAACATCTTCATCATTACAATTTTCATGAGATCTGCATCTCTATATTTAATTGCAAAAACATCTGAAATACAAGTATATGTTAAAAAAGTGGTACATTTAAAAATAACCAAAAAAATTACCACTAAAAATCTTAAATACGTATTCAGCCATTTTTTATTTTATGCAGCCTCGAGTTATGGAGTGACAATCAAAATGTACACTTCTTCTTATATATAGATGAAAATGACTAATGTTCAGAAAAATCACATCTGGACCAAATAAAAATATTTTAAACAATTTTTTTTTTAAAACCATCCTCTTGCATGTTCTACAAAACGTATTCGGCCATTTTTTTATTTTATGCAGCCGTTCTCGAGTTATGGAGTGAGAATCAAAATGTACACTTCTTTTTATATATGGATAGATATATAGATAGATGAAAATGACTAATGTTCAGAAAAAACACCACATCTGGACCAAACGAAAATATTTTTAAAGAATTTTTTTTTAAACCATCCTCATTGCATGTTCTACAAAACGTATTTGAATTTGAATTTATTTGACAATCCCATACAACAAGATATATATCTTTTAATTTAAAGTATGGGATGTAAGAAATTGTAATTACATAATACTGTTACATTTGTAGTTTTAAATAATTAAATTAATAATAATTAATAAAAATAGAAAAATAGAAAAAAAAAATAAAAGATTAAAACATTAAAACAATAATGACAATAAAATGAAAAATAAAATAAAAATTAATAATATTTAGTTACTGACATGAAAAACTTTAAGTTGAGAAATGTTTTGTTATTTCCCTTTTAAAACTTGTTGCGTTATTGTTGGTTTGAATTTTGTTTGGAAGAAAGTTCCAAAGATGGATGGCGTTAAAATAAAATTGCCATTCCGTAATAAGGCTTCTGTACCGGAGGGAAAGTATCTTTTTACCCCTTCCTGATTGAAAAAATGCAAGGCGGTCATACAAATTTCGTGGCTCCTTAGTATATATTATTTTGTGAAGCAGGGTGAGTATTCTGACGTTCATTATATTCTCAAGAGACATGCCGTACAACTGATTTGTATAGGAAGATACTCTATTATGATGATCGCGCTTTGAGAGCCCAAAAACATATCTTATTATTTTATTGTAGATCACCTTTAATTTACTCTTACTCGAGGAATCACAATGAGCGAAAAGCTCACAGCCATAGAGCAACCTGGGCATTAAATAAACTTTAGCAATAAGCATTCTGATTTCAAAAGGTGTACAGTACTGTATAGGCCATAGTGTACGAAGCATATAGTTCATCTTGAAGACTATAGAGTTGACATGATTCGACCAACTAAGCGTGTTATTAAAAATAACCCCGAGGTTTTTCACAGACGAAACTATTTCAATTTTCTTGTTGTTGAGAACAATATCAAAGTTAACGTTTAATTGTGACGATTTTTTGCGTATTATGAGGCATTTTGATTTTTGAGGGTTTAAGCAAAGCCTATTTTCCGATGCCCAGAGGTAAATTTGGTTGAGATCATAGTTAAGTTTACTAAGATTTTCATGAACACGATCTATTGAACTCCCCAAGTAAAGCTGGACGTCATCAGCATACATTTGAAGTTTAGAGTGAAGCAAGCGATTAGGCAAGTCATTCACATAGAGTGAAAAAAGAAGAGGTCCTAAAATCGAGCCTTGAGGTACACCCCTTTCCACAGGTAAAGCTTGTGAGTAGTTATTATTTAAGAATACTGATTGACAGCGATTTGACAAGTACGAACTAAGCAATAATGTTGACGTGTATGAAAAACTGAAAAGTTGACTTAGTTTGAGGCAGAGAATAGTATGGTCAATGGTATCGAAAGCCTTCGAATGGTCAAGCAACACTAAGAAATTGACTTTGCCAATGTCGACGTCTCTACGTATGTCCTCACTGACATCGATCAGAGCTGTAATACAGCTATTTTTGGGCCGAAAGCCTGATTGTCGATCAGTTAATAATTTAAAGCGATTTAAGTGTTCACTTATTTGAATGTGCATAAGTTTTTCAAGTACTTTGGATAGGAAAGGTCTAGGGCCATTCAGCCATTTTTTATTTTCTGCAGCCGTTCTCGAGTTATGGAGTGACAATCAAAATGTACACTTCTTTTTATATGTATATATAGATTTTATTAATATTTAATTTTATTAAAAATAAAATTGTTTTATTTTTTTTTAAACAAAACACACTCCGGTAATACCGGAAGAAAAACGATGACGTTAATGGTCCGTTTTCGTACAAGCTTCGACGGATACGTCAATTCCGGTCCGTTTTCGTACCGTCAATGCCGGATTTATGAATCCGTTTGTAACGGACAGTCCGTAAAGTTGTTTCTTGGGATAGTCTTAGAAATTTGTGCACGTTGATTATTTGTTAATGTGAATAGTCATGGGAAAAATGAGCGTGATCTTACCAGTGGGCGTGTCAGCTCCCATACAAAGTAAATATTTAATATCATATATCTACAGTTCTATAATAGCCAGAGTCTTAGAAATTTGTGCACGTTGATTATATTATGAATAGTCATGGGAAAATTGGGCGGGATCATACCAGTGGGCGTGGCAGCTCCCATTCAAAGTGATTATTTAACTCATATACAAAATTAATATTAATATTAAATATCTATATTAGCTATATAGCCATCAAATTTTCTACGAGTCCATCAATTACAAATATTAGTAGTCGAACTAAAATGAGATATCAAACTCTTAAATCGGTTATGTAGTTCCGAAGATATTTACAAAAAAACTATGTTAATATTTACAAAAAACCTATGTTAATCTTCAAGCTATGATACACGAACACAACAGACTCATCCGTATATTCAAAACAGCCCTAGACCAGATGCCGACAGATGAATTTACGGTTGTGATAAGAGCTGACCAGACAGCGGCTGGTGAGCATGAGCGGCGCTTTAATGCACCGGTAATAGGTGACGTCGCAGTTGTTATGGCAGTTGTTTTCAGCTATTCATTTTATATACTTCAGCAAATAAAGGCGATAGAAGGACAAAGAGGCGTTGGGCTTCCCATGAAATTACAAATTTTAAAATGATTTACTAATGTGAATTTATTTTTTTAATTATTTATTTACGTAAAAGAAATTTCTTGATTTAAAGAATTAATTACAATTAAAATTTGAAGGCAAAACAACGTTTGCCTGGTCAGCTAGTATTGTATAAAAATAGAGAAAATATTAAATGTGGATATTTTTCATAACATACATACATTTCATACTCATAACTTTGGATTTCTTCCATAGATTTTCTTCGGAAAGGTCCAAAACTACTGAACAGATTTAAACGCGCATTCAATGATATTTGTTTTGCAATTTGATTCTAAATCGAGACATGGCCAAAATAGTGAATTACTCAAAAATTTTAATTAAAAAAATAAAAATACAGTGGATCATTAATTTCATTACATTACGTTTTATTACTAAGAAATAATTTTATTTAACAAAAAAGAGCAGTTATAAATTAGAGATTTAATAGTACATTAGAGGATACAGCACCAAAAAAACTAAAACGTTACTCCATATCATAACATTTTATGATAAACTAAAAATACTTCAAAAAATACATTATAAAGAACTCAGACAAGAACTAAAACTATTGTTTTTACATATTTTTTTTATATTTAAGTATTAGGATGGCGACCCTTTATTTTTTACAATCTACTTGGCACTGATTCCATAAATTTTTTACATACGGACACGTAAATTTTCTACAATTCTTCTTTCAAAACATTCTCAAGGTCCTATCTGTTGCTTATTGTGTGCTTCTTAAGCTAATTTTCCAAACGTGACCATAAACGCTAAACTACTTTGATGTCTGGAAACTGAGGTGGAAACTATGTGCTTAAAATGCACATGGGGACAGTTTTAGAGTAACCATAAACGGACATTATGGGCTTTGTGCTTGGGTCGTTTTCTCTAAATTAATATTTTACTCCCAATTTTTCATCAAATTCTCTCTCAGAATGGTTAAGTGCTTAGTGTTGTCCCTAATCCCATCAATTATAACAAGTTCCCCTGGTCCAACGGCCGTCATACAACCCCAAGCAAGAATGCTTTACAGTTGGTCGTAATTTTTTCTTTTAGCTCCTCATTGGCCTTTCTCCAGACATAACCAGAATATAGTAAATTTGCTCTCAGCAGTAAATTAAACTTGGCTCTAGAACAAAAAATCCTTGCTTTTGTAGGTTTTTGCAAAATTTAATATTTTTGGTCTATTTACTTTACTTACAAAGGGCTTCTTTCGAGAAACTCTTCCATTAAAACCATAATTCCCGAGTACATTTCTTGCAACTTTTATTTAAATATTTTTCATCGTCTGTTGTCAACTTTGGCGCACTTATTATCGGAGATTTCTTTATTTTCTTTACAATCCAACATGCATCTGTCTAAGAAAACAGTTTAGGAAGTCATGATTTTGGCTTATTTTCACAGATTTCGTTTCACGGTATCATTGTATAACATCGCTCACTATAGATTTTGGTCTACCTATACTCAAATAAAAAAGTTAGTAAAGTCAGCAAAAAATTTTGCTGAGTCAGCAAAATTTTAGTCAGGAGGGTGCTTGCAAAAAAATTGCTAATGTCAGCAAAATCTTTTGCTAAAAAATTAGTGGATTCAGCAAAAGTTTTGCTAACACTTAGTAGATTAGAAATTAAAAAGCCCTTGCTAAAAATTAATAAATTTTTTGCTGAATATTAGTAGACTGAAAAAAACTCGAAAAATTTGTAGAAAAATTATACTTTAGTTAATTTATTTGCTGAAAACCATAAAACATATTTTTGTGATTCTTTTTAAAATAATTTACAATACGTTACAAAATATCAAAATGTTCATACTCCCAAATTGACGATATGAATTAATGTAATATCTAAAAACAATAGAAATAATTATATATAACATAAACGAAATTATCTTTGAACTACTTACATCAATTATTGTCTAAATGATGATATCTTTTAAAGGAACGCAAATGCCGCAGAGAATTATAGAAACGAAAAAAATATAACAATGCAATAAGAAAAAGGAAACAGAAAAATCTACCTAAGATTTCTTTCGCTTTAGTCTGTATACCTATGCATATTTGTTTGCAATTTCACCACACAATATTATTAATATATATAAACATTTAGTTTACAAATACACATTTAATCTTTATTAAATTGAAATATTTTATTTTGTCTTTTATTTAATTAATAGACAATTACTTTCACAAACCGGTGACGACGAAAAATTTAAGTTGTTTTAATCCATAATTTTGTTTTATGTATGACAAACAGATACAAAAATCTTCCATGGTTGATTTTTTAATATTATGTCTTACTATAGTTGTACTTTTTAGTATAATTTTCCTCATCACTACTACATCGTGACATGCCGCGACATTTAATTCATTCTGAGTATATCTTTCAGTCTGGTTGTCGTTCACACTATTGATGTGGTAATCAACACAAATTTTTGAGCAAAACAAATTAGTAAAACATTAGTAAGATATTAGTAAAACATTGGTTCAAAACAGTTAAGTGCTGAATAAGTATAACTAAAATTTTAGTTTAAAACATTATTTTAACAAAAAATTTGCTGAAAAATAGTATACCTGATTTTCAACATGTTTTACTAACTTTTCTACTAACTTATTTTTTTGAGTGTACTACTTTTTCAATGTCACGAACACTTTTACCTTATAAACAGATTTCTGACTTCCAAAGAAGTTTGTCCATGTTGACGGACGGCCCATTTCGAAAAAATAACTAAAACTTAAATAAATAATGATAGATTTGACATTGCAAAACAGTTTTTATAAAGATATATTACAGTCTTTTTTTTACAGTAAAGTTTAATTAAGTATCCGAGTTCTTTTTTGATATAATTATATGAGATTTTTGGTAATTTAAAAAGAAATGTATGTAATGTGCGTCCAACTTCTATTTTGATCCACTGTATTTCAAAAATTACTCAAAAAAAAAATTAATGCGATTTTCGGTTTTAGGGCGCCTAAATATATAATAAAAAAGTCGCATGTTTGTTGCATGAAATTGTTTAAATTGTGTTAACTAGTGTGATAGGGAGTTAATTGGAGTTTAGAGTTACGTTTGACAGAAATATGCGTCTTTAAATATATTTAACTAGAAGACACTTTGGTTGCGAGCTTTAGTATAGGATATAATCTTTATCACCCAGTAAATGACATTTTTAATTACAATTTTTTATTTGTCGTAATAATTTTATAATGTAAAGACGTCGTGTTGTATGTTGTGCAAAGCAAAAAAATTGCATTATATAACACATTATTTAGAAATAACATTTTTAGCTGGACGCGCTTATTATTGTGTATATTTTACCAACCCAGCCAGGGCGGATGGTTGATTTTTGAAGGTGGAACAAACGTCAAATTCACTGGCAAATTAATTCGTGCATATGAAAGTTTAAGGCGTTGCAAAGTATTTCGAATAACCACGCCATTTCTTCCCAATAAGTATCCAGCCGGTATTTGAGCATCTCGATTGCTTTTATCATGTATCATTTCAATATAATAATCAAATTCAGTGGATTCGCTATTAAACTCAGTAATAATGGCAGCGGTTGCTCCTGCTATTTCAGCATTGATAGTCTTGGTCAAAAATGAGCATTCCCTGAAGAAGAAAAGAAAAAAATGTATTAATTAATTTTGTTAACAAAAATCTATAAAGCTATCATATAGATTATTCGGTTTAAACTGAATACCGGATATTTGCTGAATACTTATTTTATACATTTTCATATAAAGGTACACTGTACTTTAGATATATACAAAATTAAATAGAATAATAAAACGGTTTTATTTTGAAAAATCATTTAAAGCCAATACACGGCTGTTTGACGATTGATTTTTCTCAATTTTTTGGATAAAAATACAATTGTTTAACCTATTCCATTTGAACCGAATAATTTGGCGAATAGTGATACCATTCGATATTTTGCCCGAATAGTAAAAACATGCCGAATATACCGAATAGTAACCGAATATTCGTGACATCTCTAATTTTTATTAAAAAATCTAACAGACACAAGGGATATACCAGACTGCCGCAGTTACGTCCCGTCCAAGGACTCGTCATGAAATACTGAATAGTAACCGAATATTCGTGACATCTCTAATTTTTATTGAAAACTTTAACGGGCACAAGTGACATACCAAACTGCCAGTTTCGTACCATCCAAGGACTCGTCAGTGGTTGTTTTATGTGTCGATTGATCAAAGTATTTTATGTTGTTTAATTGCTTTATATGAAAAACTTTTTACTTTGTGTGGTGGCTGAGGATCAAACCAAGTGCCTTCACTAGACTATAAGTAGTATAATCACCTATTAGCGAGTTACACCACGGTCGACACAACGATGACGCAAAGTTGTCAACACTGAACGTAAAAACCATGCGTCAATCTGGTAACATTGGGAAATAGAGACGAAGGAGATTAGAAAAATAAACAAAAATCCAAAAATAGAATATTTGTGTTTGTTAGTGTGGGTCACTTCTGAGTATAATATACAATAACTGAAAAGCTAATAGAAATAAGAAGAAGCGCAGGTTTGATTCTTACAGTAGCAGGTTGTTGAAAAATTTATCATATAGAGACAATCTGACAATTATAAGACACAAATAATAATACAATTTTAAATGAACAATCACTGATGACGCCTGTCGATAAAAAGGCAGAAACTAGTCTAGTCTGATTTAAAAATTAATAGTGTTTATAATTTATAGAGAAAAACGTTTATTCTTCTTCTTAACCTCAACCTTTCGAAAAAAAATATATATTTACATAGATTGTCGAATTGAAAGTGTTCATAACATTTGCAACTGTCATTTCCCCAGCTCTTAACGAAGTAATTAACACTAACAAATGCTTGGATAATAGCGGTAACCGCATTATTTTTAAATATTTTATATGGTTTTCATTGCATTTTAATATAACATAACAACATTAACTACTTACATCAATGGTTGTCTAAGTGATGGCACCTTTTAAGAAACGAAACAGAACGAAATAACGAAAAATGAAATATACAAAACTTTTTTGCAACAGGAAAAAGGAAGCATACAAAATTACGTTAAATGTGTGTCCTCGTCTTTCACCTTATTCTGTCTACCTGCACGTATATTTTTGTTTGCTATTTGACCACAATACATTAATAGTCACTTTAATCGTTTAGTGAACAAATACATATTTAATCTTTATTAAATTTAAATATTTTATTTTGTCTCTAATTAAATTAATAGACAATTACTTTGACAAACCGGTGAAAATACAAAATTTTAGTTTTTTTAATCCGCAATTTATATGGATACGATATACATTGTTGGCTTCTGTTTCTTTTAGTATGTATGAAACACAGATACAAAAATCTTCCATGCTTGATTTTTGTATATGTTTACAAGAGTTCTACTTTTAAGTATCATTTTGCTCGTCTCTACTACACTACGACATCTACTTCATTTTGCGTATATCTTTCAATCTGGTTGTCGTACACACTTTTAATGTGCTTATCAGCACAATTTTTTTTAGCAAAATAAATTAGTAAAACATTAGTAAAATATTACTAAATTACTTCAAACATTTAATTGCTGAATAAGTAATACATTTTAGTTGAACACATAATTTCAGCAAAAAATTTGCTGAAAAATAGTATACTTGATTTACAAGATATTTTAATAACTTTTCTTCTAACTAATTTTTTTTGAGTGTAGGCGAGATCAGTAATCTGACACCGTTCGTATGGTTTTTTCGTGGCCCGAGTATATAAAAGTATGGCCAGAATTAAGTTCTTTAGAGCCCTTATCTAACCACCTAATTTCACTCATTCTTAGAATATTAAGTTTATATGAATCGAATTCTTTGCATAATTCTTCTAATCTCGATGGTGCTGAGAGAGTTCGAACGTTCCAGGGTCCAATTCGTTGTTTAAAGCCAAAAGTCATCATCGTGTTTCGGGAATTGTTATTCAAATATGTCTATGTTTTCTTAGTCAGGAAACCTTTGAGTTTGTTGATTGGCTTTTGCTTTTTGATGGCGCCAAAATGTTCGCCATGTCGACTAGAGCATTACCGGCAGTCTGAATTTAAAAGTTACACGGTTGCCACGGTTGCTTCTTATTTTTAAAAACGTCGAATTTTTGACGGGATAACCCTGGGATAGATTAGGATTCATGAAAAGAAAAAATAAAATTTTTTGAAAATTTTCGCGAATTCTAAAACGGACATATTTTTATAAAAATAGTTTACCCCGTTAAAAAAGTTCATATATGTACAAATATGAACATATATAGACTTGGGCAATCTAGTTCGTTTGAGTGAGCGCTCTTTCTAGTTCAATTGATTTAAATGAACGTTCGTTAGATCGTTTGTTTGATAATTTATTAGCTAATTATGCATATTAGACACTTCTTTTAAAAAAAAAATTGAACTGGCAACATTGAAAAAAAAAATTAACTCAAAAGCAACATAAAGAAAAGAAATATTACTCAAAAGACAAAAAAGAGCGAAAGACATAAAAGAGGCCATATATGGAGGTATGTGATTTCCTATTTGCAAACGGTGTTCATATGAGGGCATATGTGGAAGTATATGTTACTATATATTCGCAAAAGATGGTCATATATGGGCAAATATAGAAGTATATGCAATTCCATATGTGCAACAAGTATATGTGACTCCATATACCCATATATGGACGAATATATATATTTTTTTTACGTTGAACCAACACTCAGGCGATGCCCCTACTAATGTATTGCATTGTGTTGATATCTGGAAAATAGGTTATGGGGTGGAGGAAAGAGGAAGTAGTGTTTGTGGACATTTGACTTGAATTTTTCTAAATTGTAATTTGCAGGGAAGACTTCCGCAGGGAGACAGTTCCTCATACGGCTAGTGCGACTGAAAAACGAATTTTCTCTGTAATGCGTTGTGCGATTTGCCGTGCTATAGACAACAAACGGATGATATCTACTTGACAAGCGGGTGTAACCAATCAGTTTTATAGACCCATTTAAAAGACTAATTATAAACAACTTCAATTCTTAATCTAATTCATAAAGACTGATTCATATTTTTATTTTGTAGCACATGTCTAAATTTCATTTAAATTGAAGTAAGGTGCTCTCCTTGTCAGTAAAATAAGTATATTTTTTTATTATTTAAGTAAGTTCAGAAGTAGTTTCTACCAATTCTTTTGAATTATTATTTTCGTTCAATCATTGTGAACTGTTGAACTGCAAATTCACATTTTCATTTAAAATTTCTAAGCTGCAAGATCATAATAATATCTTATTATTAAACAGAAAATTCAGTTTTTTTAATTGTAAGAGAAAGAAATTAAAGTTTTTGAGTAATTCGTATTTTTATTTTAAAAAAACTTATAATATTAATATTGTTCACAATTTTTCAATTTAATTTCCTCCGAGGCTTTTAAATTGGATATCGTCATACTTGAAGGATCAAACTCAACGGGTTATGTTCAGAAATCAAGTATCTAGGAAAATATTTGTCACGTCTGGTGTGCCGCAGGGTAGTCATCTTGGTCCTATTTTATTTGTTTTATATTTAAACGACCTTCCGTCTATCTATACTAATATTATAAAAAGGTAATGTTTGTATGTTTTTTTGTTTGTTTGTTTGTAGAAAGTAATCTCCGTAACTAATCATACGATTTCTAAATTTTTTTTACCAATATTTAATTTGGTCCTCCAGGATGGACATAGGCTATATATCGTTCCGGAATTTTTTTTTTAAGGTTATGAGCGGAAACATAAAAATAATATTACCAATTTTAACACTTCATGATGCTGTTCAATTTTTTTACCGTTATTCAGTTTGGTATGTAGTTTGGTTGGTTTTTGTTTTTATTTTTTTTTTTTGTATGAAACTACAACAACAACAATAAAATTATTCGAATGAGTAAACAATCGTAGTGAACTACAATAACACCAAAAACATAATTTTTGAATGTAAACAATAATAGAGACCACTAACTGTACATGTAAAAAAATAACAACTAAAACTAATATGATCTTTTAGTGAACATTACTTAATTAATAGAGGAAAGTGATACAAATTTGTTTAGTGATATTTTACTGAGAATTAGTTATAAGCTGAATTCCAGGTAAGCGTATTTATCTAATGTTATTTTCACATCAACATTTTTATTTTTCCTATATTTTAGTTAAATAATTTGAATATTCTAATGAAAATATATGGTGCAAAGTAATTGTTAGCAACCGTAATTCTATTAAATTTCGTTGTACTAATTGATTATTAATTACTCTTTAATAACAATATCATGCCTAAAAAAAAATCAAGTCTTTCACGACAAGTATATAAGACAAGAGCTGCTAAAATACGCCGCGTGGAAGAGTCCTTTTCTGAAACAGCGCAGCGTCTTGCGAGTAGTAGAGAGCTAATGTCACAAGCGCGTGCTAGAGAGTCCAGTACTGAACGATTGCAGCGTCTCTCGAACCAAAATATAAGAACATCGCAGGTCCGTGCTAGGGAGTCCAGTACTGAACGTTCGCAACGTCTAGCTAGCCAACATATAAGAACATCGCTGGCCCGTGCTCGAAACTGATGATCATTGGGAAAATACTTTAAAAGAAGCTGCGATGTTGCAATGCCCACTTAAGCTGAGGGAGTTGTTTGTGGCCATTCTATTATTTTGTCAGCCATCTGAACCATTAAAATTGTGGATCAACTTCAAAGAAGATTTTTGTGAAGATATTAGACACAGAATTCGACAACAAGATCAGAATTTTACTTTGCCTTTTAAGTGACAAAAGTTTAAGTGATTTCGGATTACCCTCTCCTATTCGTTCACAAAATGATGCGATGGGTACAATGCTGGTACATCAATACAACGTCAGTGAGCTAACTGATTTTATAAACGAAAATTTGCCAAAATTAGTCACAGATCAATTACAGGCATTTGATACAATAATTGACAGCGTGACAAATAAAAGAGGAAAAATGTATTTTTTGGACGCCCCAGGAGGCACAGCAAAGACCTTCCTGATCAATTTATTACTAGCACAGGTAAGGCAATCTGGAAAAATAGCCCTAGCAGTCGCTTCTTCAGGAATTGCTGCTACTTTATTGAGTGACGGTAAAACTGCACACTCCACATTCAAACTTCCATTATCAGTATCTCTGGAGCAACAATCCGCATGTTCCATACGCAAAGACGGGCCTCTTGGCAAATTGTTGCATGACGCGTCACTTATAAAGTGGGACGAATGTACCATGAGTCACAGAGCCCATGTTGAAGCTGTAGACCGAACGTTAAAGAACATTAGAAACTCAAGCGCCGTTATGGGGGGAGTAACGTTTGTATTTTCTGGTGATTTTCGGCAGACACTACCTATAGTTACAACAGGGACACGTGGAGATATTATTAAAGCATGCCTTAAGTCATCTCCCTTATGGAGCTTAATTCAAAAATTAAATTTACGCATGTTCCATACGCAAAGACGGGCCTCTTGGCAAATTGTTGCATGACGCGTCCCTTATAATGTGGGACGAATGTTCCATGAGTCACAGAGCCCATGTTGAAGCTGTAGACCGAACGTTAAAGGACATTAGAAACTCGAGCGCCGTTATGGGGGGAGTAACGTTTGTATTTGCTGGTGATTTTCAGCAGACACTACCTGTAGTTACAACAGGGACACGTGCAGATATTATTAAAGCATGCCTTAAGTCATCTCCCTTATGGAGCTCAATTCAAAAATTAAATTTACGAACTAATATGAAAGCCCATCTTACCGGAGACACGCATAACGATTTTCCACAACAATTGCTCAAAATTGGGGAAGGAGTTTTCCTTCTCCAAATTTGAGCACTAATAACTGTACAGAAATCTTTCTCAATGAGACACTTGGTCAGATAGTCTACAGTCTGGAGGATCTTATAGATGCAGTATATCCTGGTCTTGAAAATTTATTCGAAAAAGACTTTCATTGGTTATGTTCAAGGGCAATAGTATCACCTAGAAACGACACTGTCAATAAAATAAACAATCTGATTATAAAAAAAGTTCCCGGGCAAATCAAACTCTATAAGTCGATTGATACAGTCACCAATATCGAGGACTCTCAACTCTCAACTATCCACAAGAATTTTTAAATTCGCTAAATCCTTCTGGCTTGCCATCTCACGAACTACCATTAAAAATCGGTACACCTATTATGCTTCTAAGAAATTTAAGTCCACCTAGCATGTGCAATGGCACAAGGCTACTTATTAAAGACTTAAAAGACAACTTAATTGTGGCGACCGTCCTCACTGGTCCAGCAACTGGCCAGTTAGCAAACATTCCAAGGATTCCAATGATTCCTACAGACTTGCCGATATCTTTCAAACGACTGCAATTTCCCGTCAAAACTTCGTTTGCGATGACTATTAATAAGTCACAGGGACAAACCTGGGATCGACCTGCGAAAAGACTGTTTTCCAATGGCCAACTTTATGTTGGATTATCACGAGTTGGAACTCCAAAGAATCAGTTTATTTTGCTACCTGAAAGTAACTCTACATCTAACATTATGTACAGAGAAGCTCTAAGTCACTTATAAATTTCAATATATAATAACAAAAAAACACATGTATAATATAGAAATATAATTTATGTAGGACTAAATATAGTATTGTAGTATAGTAATAATGTAGGATTAAATATAATATTATTTCGTTATAAATAAGAACATTGTAATAATAATTAGTTATTAAATAAAAAACTTTTTTCTTCAAACCTTTGATGTCAATTTCTTACAATGGGCGGGGGTAGCGAAGCACACCGGGTAACAGCTAGTTATTAATAACTCTAGAATCTTGATGTATGCAGACGATGTTAAGCTATTTTTATCCTTGAATAGTAAATCAGATTGCATTTTGTTACAGAAAGATCTTACAAAACTTGCTGAATGGTGTAATTTTAATGGGATGTCTCTTAATTTGAGAAAGTGCAAGAAATTGTCTTTTTACAGGTCATGCCCAATTCAGTTTGATTACTTCATTGGAACTTATGGGTTGGAAAATGATGCTTCGTTTTTGGATTAAGGTGTCTTACTTGATCATAAGTTAAGCTTTAATTTAAATGTTAATTCATGCGTTAATAAGGCAAAATCATTGCTAGGTTTTATGAAAAGGTGGTTTAGGGAATTTGATGATCCTTATGTGACAAAAAATTTATACATTAGTCTTGTTAGGCCTATTCTAGAATATGCATCGGTCGTATGGTCATTAAATTATTTTTGTTATATTGATAGTATAGAATCGATTCAGAAACAGTTTTTGTTATTTGCTTTACGCGGATTAGGTTGGAGTGTGACTCAAAATCTGGCACCCTATGAACATCGTTTACAGCTTATTGATCTCCCTACACTTTGGAAGAGAAGATTAATGCTAGGCGTAACGTTTATGGTTAAATTAATTAATGGTGAAATTGATTCGCGGTTCTTACTTGGGAACATAGATTTTAATGTTCCAGTTCGGGTAACAAGGAATTATGTTCCTATACAAACGTCGTTTTGCAGATATAATTATGAGGAATTTAATCCATTTCGATGTCTATGTACAAATTTTAATGAGTTTCACAACTTATTTTCCGTGTCCGATCCTATTCATAAAATAAAACGGTTATTATTACGCGAGATTTAACTTTAAATTTTTATTTCCGCTGTTGCCAACTACTGTATCTGTAGCGATGTGTCGGATTATTCTTTTGTGTGAGAATCTTCCGACTGCCTCCAGATATTTATTAGGGAAAATAAAACGATTTTTTTTTTGTATGGCCTTTGTTGCCAAATATTGTGCCTGTAGCGATGTGTCGGAATTTTCTTTTGTGTGTGAGAATTTTCCGACTGAATCCAGGTATTTTGTAGAAAACTTTGCAAATTGTTCCTGCCTGCTCTGTCTGTTCCTGTTTATGCTCATGTGATGGTTGTCTGTGCCTATTTATCCATTGTTCCATTTTCATTTATTAAATTCCTGCCCGTCTGTTCCTGTTTTTCTCCTGTGCTGTTTCTGATGTGGGTTTCTGTGCTTGTTGTGTGTCTATTTGATGTGTTCCAGCTTTTGCACCTTTCTGTTTGTCTGCTCCTTATCGTCAATAACTCATCATTAATTTATTTATTTTGTTTGTGTTATTTTATTTCTTATATGTAAATTTCATTGTTTTGTTATTGTCTGTGTTGTTTTTATGTTGTTCTTCTATTTGACTTGTAATCTTGTGTTTGTCCTTTATTGTCTATACATTTGTTTTTTTTTTTTTATTGTTTTTTTAGTTTTGTACATTTTTTATTTTTAAAATTTTTATTTTTAATTTTTTTTGTTTTCTTTTTAATTTTTAATTTATATTTTTATATATACATATAAAATTTGTATTTTTGCCTAAAATTAATTTATTCTTATTTTTATTTGTTTTGTATGATTTTAATTACTTACTTCATTACATATTAATCAATTACTTCATATATATATATATTATTATTATATTATTTTGTATTTTTCGAAATTTGGTTTTCCAGCTGATGTATTTTATACTGTAGCTGATGTAAATAAATAAAATAAAAATGTGGTCGTCTTATACATTATTTTTAAGTCATTTAAAATGCCGCTTTATCGACAAATATTTTGCTGTAATGCAATAATAAACAGAATGTTTGCGCTCACATAATTACATAATACACACCTCATACCTCATTTCATGAAAATGGTCCGTTCCACAAAAAATCGCATAAAACGAATTCGTATAAAAAGAACTTTGTAAAACTGACTTGAAACTTATGTAGTTGTATACTTACTAAGCACTTTGATAATATTCCACCAATTTTTTTTTTCATATGACTTTAATATCGCCCCGAGTCTAAAGGTACCCATACACTTTGCAATACAATACTTTTGCATAAAATACGGCATCACACTTTTGTTCTGTTGTGGAGGGATATAAAAATTGCACAATGTGGCCAACACACTATAAAATAATTTTCACATTTCTTGGTTGCGCAATAAGAATCAAAACCTTTTTGATTTTTTCCAATATATTGTAGAACCTTCCAATATGACATACACACTGGTAATATTTTGCACAATATCAAAAGTTGCACAAGTATATTGCGTAGTGTATGGGTACCTTAAGTGATTTAAAAGATATACGTGCCAAATTTCAGGAAGATTGTATAATGTTTAGGGGTTGCATACTTTGACCACTTTTTATCATTAAAATTTTTAATATTGTAGTTTTAGTACCAATGAGCTTGTTAATATTTTTTAAACTTCCGTTAACCTTTAAATACCCTAACGAAATACTAATTCTAAAAGATCGATAACCTTAAAACAGCCTAACGAAATACATCAATTTCTCTTTCTCTCAAAAACACCATTACTTTAAAATTATCAAAACAAAAAACATACATTTCATTAAAGAACATCGGAAAGTTAGTATTTTTTTACCTCATTTCTTCTGACGTTCTTCATATTGTGAACAGGAAGTCTCTATGGAGCAATATAGACATTCCCGTTTTTAGATCTTCAAAACGATATTATTCACAAACTAAGTAAATCAATACACAACCAAATTGCTAAACATGCACCTATCACAAGCGTTGATGTTGGAAACAATTTTCTGGAAACAAATACATGAAATTTTACGTTGAAATTATAAAAAAAAAAATATTTATTTATATAAGTAAAGATTTTATATAATATCTATATATTCTATAATCTATTCGTATTTTAAAAAGACTGAATTAAAGCCTTATTTTTTTTTTTTGTTATATTTTTGGTTTTAATAAAACTAAAAATAAAAAAAACTTTTAAGTGCATCTTTTTTAGTTTAAGTGCATATTTTTAAAGGCGCCTAAAACACACTTTTTTGCATGCAGTTTCTGTCCCTACTAATTACCTTTTGTAGTTAGAAAATGTTTTCGATAACTTTTATTTCAATATTTTTAAAAACAAAATGTTAAATTGTTTTTTTTTTTCAAAATGCGGTATTTTTAAGAAAGCTTAGGTCTTTTCCTTTAATAGCTTTGTGGTTGCTTAGTAGGATGCTATCTATCGAAATAAACGTTTAGTAATTCGAAGCAACGTTTTTTTGTTTTTGTAAATTTTAGCATATGAGCTATTTTCAATTTGTTTGGTATTATTGTGTAATGGTAAACGTATTTTAAAAACCTAAAATTAAAACTTATTCTGAAGAACTAGACACAATTACCTCTCCAACGGTATATAACATGCATCACTAAAGTTTCATACTCTCGATACTATATGCCCAAAATATGTGTATGGGAACGTGATAAGTCTCCCACTTTATTTATTTTATATTAACCCTCAAAACGGCCTAAGCTTTTTTGCAATGAAATTTATACCACTTGTTCGAAACGAAAAATAAACAATATGTTTACCAAATTAGGTTTAGATATTTATTTTTTGAAATTTCAACTTTAACACTTTCTCGCTTCCAAACCGTGTCATGGATACAAAAATTACTTCACAAAATATTTGATTTTCTATTGTAATAGCGAATGCCTCGCCTGGAGGCTGGCTTGCTGGTTAGATGGTTAAAAATTTTAGTGAAATTTTTATAAAATATATTTTTTATTTTCTTTCTAAAATTAATTTCAAAATTGAATTAAAAATATTTGACAATAAACTCTCTGAGTTATAATTAAAAAATAGTTTTGAAAGTTGTTTTGGGGAAGCCTACACATTACACCCCTTCTAAGACAGGAACTGAAAGTTTACGCACGATAAAGGAACCTTTAATTTTCGTTGTTTTAAATACGCTGTCTTAAATAGTTTGATATTTGTAGGTTTATCAATGAAATCAGTATAAATTAATTGTTGTGTTATGCTATTGACTAGACAACCAATTCTGCTGTGGTTAATCCGATACCTTTATTTGAAGTCAAACTGCATAAAGAATGAATCTTGAAAATCGTTAATATGCCTTCGGCGACTTTTGAAAATGAAAATAAAAGGACCGGCATACAAGGAAATTTGGGTTATATCAGTTTTGATTTTTTGATTAAGAATGGAGTGTAAACTTTGGCGTATTGCGAACTTCTATTGTAAAACGGCACATTGTGATTCCTTAAACATTTCTTGAGCATATTTTAGTACATCTAACTTATATAAACCAGCTATTCAGAATCTCCTGAAAGTTTGCGTATGACTTTTTTGTTGAGCTTGATCTTACTGTGAAGATTTGATGCATCTTTTTGAAACAAACTTTCTCTTAATTTATATGATTCGTATTTCATATTCCTTTTTGTCGTGGTCATCACTTATGGGAACGTGATAAGTCTCCCACTTTTTATTTATTTTATATAAAACAATTTTATTTAAATTTTTATAAAATGTAGTTTTTTATTTTCTTTTTAAAATTAATTCCAAAATTGAATTGAAAATATTTTACAATAAATTCTCAGAGTTACAATTGAAGGGCTTATGGCCGTAATTTCAAGCAATATATACCTACTGGTGCTTAGATACCTACCGTGTACACGAACAAAATCGGGTAGGTATCTAAGCACCGGTAGGTATCTATTGCTTGAAATTACGGGCATTAGTGCAATAACTTGATAAGCCACAAAATTAAAATAATGAAATAGTCGCCTTCAAAGTTTAAAAACAAAGTAGAAAATAAGGCTTTAACTAAACCAGACTGTAAGCATACATAATAGGTGCTTAAGGAAGGTTCCGATCACATACCCGTTCATGGATGATAGAAATCCATCGGAAACTGCTTTTTTACAAAAAAAAAAAAGTGTGGCTTATCAAGTTATTGCACAAAGAAAAGTAAAGAAGTGCATAGTCTGAAAAATGGTAGCAAATTAGATGGTCTTTCTTGATACTTGATACTTGTAAAAAGTGCCAAAATGTGTCTTCTATTACATGACCTTCTTCGGAAGACTATAAGACAGTGAATACCATTGCATTAAGTCAATGTGGCTTATCAAGTTTTTGCAGAAATTTTATTTAGAATTTTTTAATTTTGAAGAAATGATATCTGTATTTCAGACATTTAGTGCTGTAGAAACTTGTAATAAATGCCAAGATATTTTGGCACTTATTACAAGTATCTGTTGCTCGAAAATCCTGCAAAATAGCAACTATTTCCTCAAAATAAAAAATTCTTAAAGAGAATTTCTGCAATAACTTGATAAGCCACGTGGATTTGAAAAAAATGGGTTTCAATGCCTTATAGTCTTAAAGCGATGGACATGTAATAGAAGACACCTCTTGGTACTTTTTACAAGTATCTAGAATATGAAAGTCCAGAAAACAGCGACTTTTTCTTAAAAATAAAAAAATCTTAAATAAAATTTCTGCAAAAACATGATAAGCCACATTGATTTAAAAGAAATGGTTTTCAATGACTTCTATTCAGCTACTAAGCAAGATGTTCGAGCTATAAATGCTTGTAATAAGTGACAGTATGTGTCTTCTATTACATATCCGTCGGTGGAAGTCTAGAAGAGTTTAAAAACCATTTTATTACGTCAATGTGGCTTATCATGTTTTTGCACAAATTTTATTTGAAATTATTTAATTTTAAAGACTAGGTAGCTTTTTTGAAGGATTTTCATGATATATATACTTTCTTTAAGTGCAAAGATGTGTCTTCTATTTCATGTCCATCGCTGGGAGACTAATAGACAGTGGGATATACAGGCAATAATTGACTTTGTTTTCAATCGATTTGGTCGAAAATTAAATTTAAATAGTGAATTAAAAGCAAAAAGAGATTTGAAGTTGTTTCAAGCGCTTCTGTTGGATCAGGAAAATCGATTTACTTCTTTTTTTCCTTTTAAAGTCCGCTACAGTGGACGAAGCAAATAGCCTTGTGTGCTTTAGTTGATATTCAGGGCGCTTTTGACAACACGTCCTACGATGCGATTAGGACTGCGATGTTGAGGAAAGACATCCCCAGTGTTATCGTTAGTTGGACTCTGGAGATGTTGACCTCTAGAGTCATTACATTCGGCATCGGGAACACTTCTAGGACCATAGGGGCGACTAGGGGCTGTCCTCAGGGTGGTGTGCTATCGCCTCTGCTGTGGACTCTGGTCATTGATGAGCTGCTTGAGCAGCTTAATGAACTGGGTTTCAGAACCTACGGATATGCTGACGATCTTGTTATTTCTGTCACAGGCTGGGATGACAGGACAATTTCTGAGCGCATGCAACAGGCTCTGAACTTTACCTTAAAGTGGTGCCAGGAGAAGGGATTGACTATAAATCCCTCGAAAACCATCCTGGTGCCCTTTACTAAGAGACGTAAGTTATGTCTCACTGAGCCATCGCTTCAGGGGACGAGGATCTGCTTCTCTGATAGCGTTAAGTACTTGGGGGTTATATTGGTATGATCTTGATATGATCTCTAAAAGGGCCACTTGGGCAATGTTTGCCTGCCAGAGGCTCTTTGGCAAGACCTGGGGCCTTAGACCTCAAATGGTCTACTGGTCTTTTAACACCATTGTGAAACCGATGGTCACATACGCCTCTTTGGCGTGGTGGACAAAGGTTGAACAACTCGGGGCTCAGATGACTCTTAAGAGGATTTATCGACTGGCATGTATTGGTATCACTGGTGCCTCAAAATCATGCCCGACTGATGCCGTTGGAGTCATGCTGGGTATTCCTCCTTTGCATATTTCTGTAAAGGAGAACGCGTGCATGGGATCCCTAAGGCTGCGGGAGATTGGCAGCATGAGGAGTGGGGATCTGAAGGGGCATCTTGAGATTGCGAAAATGTTCGCTGATGACCCGGTTATTAGGGTCAGTGACAAGATACTGCCTGTGCAAGTACTTGTTAGGCACTTCGTTGTTGTGATTTTCGACAGGAGCACGTGGTTGAATGGATCTTGGGTACCGGAGGTTGGTGCACAGGTCTGGTTCACGGATGGCTCGAAACAGTCGAACATGGATACGGGGGCGGGTGTCGTCGGACCCGGATTTCAGCGTGCTCTGCCCATGGACAAATATCCCTCCGTTTTTCAGGCTGAGGTCTTCGCTATCTGTATCTGTGTGGAAGAGTGTCTGCGGAGGAGGACACGGGGGGCCACGATCTACATTCTATCTGACAGCCAAGCGGCACTTGGTGCCTTGAGGGCTCAAGATGTGTCGTCTGGTCTGGTTAAGGAATGTATCGACTCTCTAAATCGTCTAGGACTTAACAACTCCTTGACACTGGGCTGGGTTCCAGGCCATGAGGGGCATGAGGGCAACGAACGGGCTGACTGTTTAGCCAACTGCGGAGCTCGTCGACAATTCATTGGCCCGGAACCCTTCTGTGGCGTACCCAATGGGTATGTCAGAGAGAGGCTCAGAAGATGGAGGGAGTCCGAGTTTGGGGCCTATTGGGCCAGATCGCCTGGGACAGGCGAGGCTGTTTATATCTCCCTCTGGGGAGAGATCGCGGAAACTCTTGTCTATGACGAGGGGCGAACTAAGGACCGTAACGGGTTACCTCACAGGACACTTTGGCCAATTGTTCAAGATGGGACGATACTCTACGGATACGTGCAGGTTTTGTGAATTGGAACCCGAGACCTCTGAGCATGTTCTCTGCAAATGTCCGAGGCTCTCCGACAGGAGGGTGCGTTATTTTGGTGATCGAATAGTGACGCCATCGGACGTTTGGAACTGTTCACCTGGTAGGATAATTGGCTTCGTAGGGAGCCTGAACCTATAGGGTGTATTCGCTGGCAGCACAAAATACCAATTTCTGGTCGCGGTGCATAGTGCCACTATAATCTAATCTACAGTGGACGAATAATTATATTCGAATTTTCCCAAAATATTTGCCACATAAAAGTAACTATTTTTCCTTTAAATTTTGCTCAAATTTACCTCCAAGTGCAGCAAAATTTTACTTAAAGTATTTGCAATGAAGTTGTAAAATACGCCAATGAGAAAACATTTTAAATATTTTGGCGAAAAACTCAGTTTAATGCAACTGAACTTATATTTATTTTGCTGCCAAAAACTAAAAACTAGTAAAAATGCAGCAAATGGATTAAGATGGGTTTGATATATACTAGTATAATTGTTACACTTATCGTATGTGGTAGTAAAAGCTTTAAAATACTGCAAATACCTTTGAAAAAATCTCAATTTTGTGGGTGAAATTTTAATTATTTCTTCCACTATATTCTTATTTTTACACACAGAAAAATAATGTGCCAACCGAATTGAAAAATGTATTTTGGTTGCTACAACAAATAAATGCGGTTAGCACAACAAAATTCAAATGTTATTTATGAATATTTTGGGTGCTGCAACTAAAATTTATTTGTATTACCCGATTTTAGTTGTAAAATCCAATAATCTTTATAAGCAACTGTGTAATATTCTCTGTAATATTCTGTGTAATATTATCTCTGTGTAATATTTACTTCCGTATATTCATCATCTACCTAATGTTTTATAAAAATGTATTGTATTTGCTGATTTAAATAAATCAATGTCACAAAGTCCTTTTAATGTCACTTTAAAAAAAAAAAAATTTTTTTTCTGAAACCTATAATTTTTATCTTTGAAAAAAAAAATGAATAAATAAGAAAAATAAAAGCGAAAGTGAAGATTTTGCGGTAGATAGTGATGACAGTGTGGTGGATAAACATTTTTTGCCCTCGCATGATGATTTAACTTCGGAAAGCAGTGAGGTATGAATGTTTTAACCCATTGTGGCTTCACTTTTTATTTAAAAAAAGGTATTGTTAAAATTTTGAGTGGATTATCGTGTTTTTTAATTTAGGAAAATGATTTGGTAGAACGTAACGATAAAATTCCTGATAAAAATCGTGAAATAATGCAGGGATCTAGTGTGGTATATGATTTTGTTTTAAAGAAATAAGTTTTAAAAGTAAGTATAATTCACAATATATTTGTTGTTCAGGAAAATGCAGTGGATAATGATGAAACCTGGTCTTTTGAGAAAAAAAAGCACTCAGTAGATGATGAGTACAAAGAAGTAAATATTCTAAAAAAAGGAAGACCTACAACAACGCTCCTAAGCGGTCTCAAAATAGCTGCGAAAAAAGATACAAAACGTAAAATCTTTGTTACCATACATTCCGCCAATATACCATCCATTCTACAACGCCTTAGAGTCTTCAAACAACGAAACGGAGATAATTGAAATAATTTTATAAGTAGTTCCTTTATTTTTAACGTTCCATATTTGTGCGCCAATAAACTTAATATTTATTTATTAATCAAAAACTAAAGTTTTTCTTTTTGAAAATAAAACTTCTTTACAATAACACTAATAACACCTCATTACAAAATTAGTTGCTTACACTCTCCTAGACAATCCATATATTCGATTTTTTTCTGATTATTTAGACGTAATATCCCACTGTGCAATATTAAATTAGCCCAAAAGTATGTATATTTTTTTAAATATTTTTGTTTTCAATAAAATTATGCTGTAATAAATTTATATAAAATTTCTGCAAAAACTTGATAATAAAATGGTTTTTACTATCTTCAAGTCTTCCAGCGGCAAATATTTATTAGAAGATTTATATTGGCATTTATTAGGAGTATCTAATAAGAAATTAATAAATATCTGAAATAACTTGATAAGCCACAAAAGTTAAAATAAATCATACATCGATGGTTTCTTAAATGATTAGATCATCTGTTGGAAAATAATCTTTATCCACCATACTTCAATCAATATATTTACAAAAAACTTCAAGTTTGCTTTTATTTTCTTTAGAGTTAATGTTTTTGTTCAGAAGTGTATCTTATTGGTGTGGAATATCATGTTCTTGCATAAAAAAATATTGAAATATAGTCGAATTGTAAAAAGTAACATTTGCTCTAGATCTGAAAGTATTTGGAATATACCTTAAATCATTTAAGTGGATATTAATACCACCTTAGGTAATGCAATGAACACATAAAATCATTTTTTGAAAACGTGTGGCTTATCATGTTTTTGCACTAAGCCCTTCAATTATAAAATAGTTTTGAAAGTTATATTGGGGTAGCCTCCACATGTACACCTCAGGAATAAAATAACAATTTTTCAAGTTTGATATAATTTTTATTAAAAATAAAAATTATGTTTTTTCTACCTTTAATTGTGCAATGAAAATGAAAATTATTCAAGTTCGAGGACATACTTTATATTTCTTTATCAGGAAATTGTCCTAACAAATAATCTATAGAGTTTTTGTTTTAAAATTTATTATTTGACCCTTTCAAGAATGTGTTGCTAGATCTATTTCGGGAATTTTCTAGGTTCCCATCATCAGAACACGTTTTGAAAGAGGTAACAATCCCATGCAAAACATCAAACATTCATATAAACTAGTTTACTCACTAAATGAGAACTAGTATATATATGAGCTCGAAATTAAAGATTATCACCATTGTGTTCTGATGATGGGAACCTAGAAAATTCCCGAAATAGATCTATCAACACATTCCTGAAAGGGTGAAATAATAAATTTGAAAACAAAAACTCTATAGATTATTTGTTAGGACAATACAAAGAAATATAGAGTATGGCCTCGAACTTGAATAATTTTCATTTTCATTATAACAATTTTTCTATAAAAATGGTAAATAATTTTAATTTTTTTAATTTATTTGTAACAATAAATAAATTTATAATAATAATTTAATAAATAGATAAATAGTTAAAATTAATTTAACAGATATGAACAGATCAAACTAGATTAAATTAGATCCAATTATGTCATAACCATTTTTATAGTTTATTTATTTCATCAACCTTCATTTCCGCCTTTCTTTGCCGCTTTTTTCAATCCTTTCTTATCGTTACTATATTCGGCTGTTAATTTCGCTCCTACTTTTGATTTTGGCTTTGCATTGCCACTTAATTTATGTTTTCTCTCTATTGGAAAAAAATCACACTGAGTAGAGGTAGAGGTAGAAGACTCCTTCAACTTAAGTCTTCCATCGCTAATCGGAATGAAAGCATGGTATAGAGCGGTGCCATCGAATCTTCAGAGTTTTCGCAGTCTCGTAATAATCCTCTTTGCTACTAAAAATTACTTCAGGTTTTTAAAATAATTCTTTGCCTACTGGAAGCTTCGCTCCTATACCATCACATGCTCTTTTCCATGAGTAGTAGTATCAAAATACCACTCATCTGGTATTCCAAAATCTGTTTCATGAGCTATAAGATTTGCGAAGCTACTTTTGTTTTTAAAATGTTGACGAGCTCCGTCTGATACGTAGTATACCTTCTCCACTGTGAGTTTGGATTTAAGATAATTTAGTATTATCTTCTGGTATTCATAAACTGCAACGGTGTCATGCTTAAATTCGTCGGATATGATATGCCCTACTTTTGTGTTACAGTTTTCCATCTTTAATGTAGTAAATAACTACTGTGAATACAGTTGATTGGCCGTTACTGTAATGGAATACTTATATGGCATCCTGGAGAACATATTTATAGTTCTCTGCGAAATCATATGAAATAACGAATTCATCAGACTTCAAATGTATCTTCAAATCTTTGAATAATGACCATTGCTCTTTGACTAGAAAGTCATGAGTCCTCAAGTTTAACTATCCAGTACACATTTCTTCCACAAAATCATCCACATTTTGAACTATTGTTTTCAATGTGCATCTTTCAGATGCAGCCAACTTGATATTGATCAAATTATATTTGATTAGAGTGGTTCCCGGGCAATTTGAACATTCACATTCATATTTATGCCATGTAGTATTTGATGAAAATATTAAAGAGCTGGAAGAAGAAAAAAATAGTATTTAATCATATTTACATAAACATATTTTTTTAATATAAACCTTACCATCTATATATATATATATTTAAAATTAATTTTCTGTTTGTTTGTTCGCTATACAAATTTTTATTTTTGAACGAATTTCTCTGAAATTTGGTACTATCTATCCTCGTACCCAAGGGAAGGTCGTCTTATACATTTTTACCGCCCACTCCGATTTTTACGCCCAATTTTTTTTTAATATGAATTTGTTATTTGGTAATGAAATAGTTATTTTCCCACGGATTTCGCTCAAACTCGGTACACATTGTCCCTATACCTCAACCGAGGAAACCTTATACTTTTTAATTGACAACGACTATTTTACGTCCACTTTTTATAACTTTTGTATGCATTACTTTACTTTAAACATAACATTATTTTTCTCATTGGAACTTGCCCAAAGCTTGCACCATTATTACCGAGTTCCAATGGCTGGCCAGTTTATTATCAAACTTTGGGAAAATATATCTATTTACATAGATTTTTTTCAGATCTAGTCAGATTATTTCGGTAACGGTATTTTAAGGATATCGCTATTTCAGTTAATTCGGTAACGGTATTCTAGCGATAACGTTATTTTTGTTATTTCGGTAACGGCATTCTGAGGATATTGATATTTTAGTTATATCGGTGAGGGTATTTTACGGATAACATTATTTCAATTATTTCGGTAACGGTATTTTAGGTAAAGGGTTTTGAATCGATATCGGTATTTTAGCGGTATTACCTGCCATTCCTGTATTCAACTAATTAACTAATAAAATAAATTTAAAATATTAATATATTGAAAATAGTTTTATTGATTACAAAAGAAGTTCTTAAACTAGTTCTAAAATTACTCAAATCATTAGTTCTATAACGCAAGCTTGAACTGATGTAAAAATAGGTTCTACAAACAGTTCCCAGCGTGACAATTTCAAACAAAAATCACGGATACAGGAATGGGTTCTAAAACCTTTCTATAGAACTAGTACCTGTTCTTCGAGCGCTCCTAAGAACTAGTTCTAAGAGTGACAATTTAAAACAAAAATCATGGGTTACAACGCTAAGAGTAACAATTTAAAAGAAAAATCATGGGTTAAAACGCTAAACTAGAACCAGTACTGGCTCTAAAGAACTAGTTGTAGATATAGTTGTTTAACTAATACAAGTTTTGATGGGTAATAATCATATAATTACAAATTATATTCTATTACCCTAACCGAGCACTAGCTACTATAGCTTTAGGCTAGTTGTAACGAAACCAGTGCCTCTGATAAGCCAGCGCACTGATAAAAAAAATTACCTACCGTTTTAAATAAATTAAAGTGGACTTTATAGAAAATTATTTTCCTAACAAACCCTAAAAAAATGACGCTACACTCCACACAAGTTTTTTATAAAATAATGTTTAAACATTTTCGAATTAATACGTGAATATAATTGATTTCGAATAAATTTATAATTTAAAACAACATATGAAACTGGATTAAATTTGATCTTACAATATATCTACCAATATATAACAAGATATAAATTAATATATTACTCTTTTTACTCGGGTACTCTCTTCACTCGGGTTGTATATCCCGTTAAAAAAGTATGCGGTAGCATATCTTTTCGAGATTGCACAGTGGTTGCGCCCATACGACAAAAATAAAAAAAGTTGTCTTAATATATTGACGTTTTAGCAAATTAAATAGGCTCTAATGTCATCCAATTTCCCTCTTCTTAATTTGTTTTGATAATTTCTAACGGCAGTTTTGAAATATAAACAACTAAAGTGTGAATATTCATAGAAGTAAAAAGTTGATTAAAAGAACAAAGAAAACAAAGTGAAACTTCAATTGTTAAAATAAAGTTTATTAAAGTGCTTACTAAAATTATTAAAAATGGAAATTAATGTAAATGGTATTGGCATTGTTTTTAAGAAAAAATAAGTTTATAAATTGTGTTGTTGTTTTAGTAAAATACAGATTTTGAAGAAGTACTTTTTTCTACATGGTTTGCTAATTTACGTAAAAATTACATAGAGTTTTAAATAGTTTCAGACTCCATCTAACTAACCGAATTATTTTGTAAATGTTAACGGATGTATTCAGTTAAGGATTATGTTTTATTCAGGTGCATGAATTTGGATATTTTTTTTATATATTGAATATACTTACTCAACCTCTGTGTTTAATTAGTATATGTAACGAATGTTGTTTGATTAAATCAGAGTGATATTTTTGTTGTTATTGAAAGGTACTTTGTACTTTTTTTATATAGAAACATCCCGTCAATGCATATGTTCTCGATTGTCAGTTTTCGAGATTTGGTGCTCTAAAAAAGGTTCGCAAGTGTTCGACGAAGCAAGCCCAGCAAGTGTTCGACGAAGTTGTCAAATACATTGATTTTGAATGCGAGGAAGGTGCGTTTTCTGAATTATTGAAACGTGTCCAATATTTATGCAACAGAATTGTTTACATTTGGAAAGTACGCAACGCTTTAAGTCAAACGTCATCTGCTAAATGTTACATATGTAAAGCAAAACCAAAAGAGATGAATGATATAGAAACATGTCTAGAAAAAGCGGTGTACAAAGAACATTATGAGTTTGGGGTGTCACCCTTCATTCATATAATCGCTTTTTCGAGTATTTCATTCACGTTGATTATAGAATAGGTCTAAATAAATGGCAAATTAGGTCAAAAGATGAAAAGAATAAATTTATGGAAAGAAAAAGAGAAATTCAAAGCAAGTTTAGATCTGAGATGGGTTTGTTAGTTGAAAAGCCTAAACCAGGAGGAAGTGGGTCGTCAAATGATGGCAACACCGCAAGACGATTTTTTAGTAATCCTGGTTTGGCTGTTGAAATAACTGGCGTTGATGAAGACATCATAACCAGATGTGCAACATTACTGCAAGCAATGTCATCAGGCTACAAAATAAATACTGATAGATTTAAAAAATTCGCGCTTGATACTGCTAAAGGGCTTATACAGAAATACCCTTGAAATCTCCCACCTTCAGTACACAAGATCCTACTGCACGCTTCTGAAGTAATTGACGACACTATAGTATCAATTGGAGAGCTTTCAGAGGAAGCTGCGGGGGCCAAAAATAAAGATATTAAAAGGTATAGGCTCCAACACACTCGGAAAATTTCTATAATTGCAACAAACACGGATTTATTAAACATGTTATTGCTGAGTTCAGATCCATTCAATTCAGGTCAGCGAAAATTGCCATGTAAAAAGAAAAGTACGTTATTAAAATCTGCAATTGAATTGCTGCAAGAGAAGCAAATTTAAAAATAAAATTTTTTTTAGGTACATATGAAATATTTTTTTTTTATATTTTTAAACATTTTTGAAATATGTATTTGTTTGTTGTTTTCTCTAATTTTATAACAATAAAGTGCTTAATTGCCTATGCCGAGAAACATACATACGTTTTAATGAATATCTTATTAACATAAATATAAAATATGGGCGGTGGAAGCAAGCGACAACGCCCATTTAATCAGGATGTCGTTTTTATATCATCAGAAATATACTGTGTAAATTTCAAGATGATATCTTAATTCTAACTATTTTTGTCGCTCTCCTTCATACAAGTGCAACCAGTGTGGATTGGAGCCATACTAAATTGTATAAAATTTAATCCGAAAAATGCATTAATTAAATGTATCTAATCGACCTTAATTTTAAAAAAATTGATAAACCTTTATCTGAGTTTTGGACTTATATAATTGTAAATGGTGTTTTTTATAGAGGTATATAACAGGGCAAGGGGGCATTTTCAATTAAACAGTTAATTGAAAGCAAGTTTGAAATCGAACAATAGTTTAACAAACTTTGATCGATATGCATAATGTGTTAACGTGGTCCAATGTGACTCAAATTTTCTCATTTTTTTTTGTAGACTAAATGTAACCAAATTTCGATCGGCGCTCCTTGAAATGCGACATTTTAAAATCAAGGAGCTAAACCAGTCTTTGTGTTATAACGATGTTGTTTTTTTTTAGAAATTTTTAAGGGTTTTTATTTAAAAAATTGATTAAAGAAAATTTGAACAGCATTTGAAATTGTCCAAAATATAAATCAAAGTGAATTGGAAATACATAATTTAGTTTAAATAAGACCTGGGCGATGCACAGTGGGTTCGATGGTAGCCAAAGTGGCGATTAATTTTTAGAAGCCGTAGTTTTAAAATATTATATATTTTTATTGATGAGTTATTATAATATAAGCACATAAAAATACAGCATTTGAGAAAAAAAAGTTAAAAAAAAAATTTTAACCCGTTAAGCGCATTATTTTTTTTTTTGGAAAAAAAGACCTTAGTTTACAATTTATGCTGTAACTTGGGAATGACAAGCGATAAATTAATGAATGAAATTGGAAATTAAAGCATACTTAATGTGCTACTAAAAAAATCAAAGAGTAAATTTATTGTATGCATTTATATTAGTATAAATTTAATTTAAAATCCAATTTTTGTTTTTCACAAAATGTCATAAATGTACAAGTTTACAATTTATGCTGTAACTTGGGAATGACAAGCGATAAATTAATGAATGAAATTGGAAATTAAAGCATACTTAATTTGCTACTAAAAAAATCAAAGAGTAAATTTATTGTATGCATTTATATTAGTATAAATTTAATTTAAAATCCAATTTTTGTTTTTCACAAAATGTCATAAATGTACAAGTTTATTTCAAAAAAGTCACAAAAGAGAATATTATAATTTTTTAGTAATGAATAGTCATAAATATGTACATAAGAATACAGGTTTAAAAAAAATGGAAGAAAAAACAAATGTTTAACCTGTTAGGCGTTTTTTGTTTTTCGGAAAAACATGATCCACAATTTTCGCTGCAACTTTGAAATCAAAATAAATTTAAAGAATAAGTTAATAATATGTATTCCTATTAGTATAAATTTGTATCCAGTTTTTGCTTTCACTAAATTCAGTAAATGTAAAAATTAATCTGAAAAATAAAAAATTTAAGACTTTTTGGGTAATCTTTGTTTTCGTTTTACCTTTTTAATAAAAAATATATTAACATATTTGTATTATTCTTCATTTTCAAATACATCACAAGTATCCCAATTATCATATCTAGCAGAAACCTATTAAAAATAGATTTAAACTGTTTAATAAAACTATCAAACGTTTGGTTGAAAAAACTCATATTGCTGGGGTTTATACGCTTAATGGTTTTCATTTTAAGAAAATTGATTTTATCCTTCCAATCATTTAAAGCGGTATTCTCATAAAGTTGTATAGATCTAGGCGCGATATAAAAATAGTTTTGGGGCTTATTCCTAAAAATATTAAATTTGTTTTTATTTAATTTAACTGTTTAATCGGTTTTCAATTACCTTGTACCGATTACTTTATTTAATGCTAAACACAATACGCACTTAACAAAAACTTCAAATTTTAAAACAGCAAAAAACACCACTGAAAAACAAAACATAAAACCAAGCACAAAAATAACGGCAATGGAGTTTATTCGCAAACATTATTATTTATAAATTACGATAGTCAGCTTAATTTCAAAAAATATTAAACGTCAAACGCATTGGTAAAAAAAAGTTGATTGCCCAAAGTACGTGATTGAAAACAGTTATTATATAGGAGTGACTATCTCGGCACGGACAAATTAGTACAAGATGTAAAACCATCACGTGAATTTGGAAAATTATTAGAAAGTCCTATTTTTTTCGCTGGAATTGAGCGTTAATTTTTATTCTTTTCTGGTAAATTGGTCACCCTCGTGAACATAGGTGATCAAACGCCACTCACGCAGCCATCTCTATTAAATATCAAAATATATTGACAATAATATCAACAACAACAAAAATAGCTAACATTGAGAGTAAGACAATAGTAACAAGAAAAACACTGTGGGTATGGTAAAAAAGGAATTTTGAAAACAAGACTTTTTACATAAAATTATTAATATCTTAAAACGGGGCAACAAAAAGGCAAACTTTTTTGTTTGTAATATCAAGTAAAAATCCCATACTTTTCAAAAAACACAACTTCATAGCCGGCACTTTACTACTTTGTTACTTCTGGTCCATCATATATGGAAAATACCCCGATTTTAGAGCTTTTTTTAAAAAAATATTACAAATATTTCCACACATATTTTTATAAACACAAAATCATTTTTTGTACACTTAAATACCTGAAGTTGAAGGTCCCATCATAAAAGTTTAACTTTATTAATTTTAAATTTAGAAAAATAAGCACTACTTTTTATCAAATTTAAATTTTTTCACTTTTTAAGAAAACAGCAATAATTAGCTAACTTTGACAGCTCACTACGGATGAAGTAAACAACTTAGATGGTTCAAATTTTAAATAGTGATGTAGAATTTTATGTAGTTTTATTCGATACCAATCATTATGGCAAAAACTTAATTCTAAAATTTAAATTAAGCGCCGTTTTGGACCCATTTCAACCCAATGTGCGATGTCAGGTATATTTTTAAATTTTCCAATTGTGTATTTTTTCTTTATCATTATTTCTTTCAGACTACAATCACGCTTGCTTGGAAAATTAACATTTTTTTTTTATGCAAGACATGAAGTATAGCCCCCGATCTTAAAAAAGTCGGATATATGAAAAAGGGGAAAAAATAGTGAATAATTTGTTAAAATAATTCAAATAAGTGGCAGCCTGGGTCCACGACATAGTGTCAAATTTAATTTCAATATTTAATTTCCCGAGTTAAAAAGTTTGCATAAAATAATACATTATTTTATATACACTTATAAGGTTTTGTCTGCCAGTGCATTTATCCGGACATAATTATAAAAATTCATATATAAAATTAATTTCGTAGAGAAAATTTAATACGATGTCATATATATTGCATTTAGAATATGCTAAAACTAATCCAATTAACAATTACGTCATATTTACAGCTGTTGACAACTAATTAGAAACGCACTTATTTTTACGACTCTGTTTAACATTTCAACAAATATATGTATGTTTACCGTTACTTTTCCTCTATTTTATTTCTGTTTATGATTACAACTCTATTAATGACTAAATTCAATCAATTTTTGCTATGCAGTTCGTTATGTGTACCGTTAACTTTTTCAAAATTTGCGTGCCTTCTTACTTTTTGTTTTTATTATTTGCGACAACTAATTAGAAACGTACACATTTTTGGTGAGTGACGCTTATTAAAGCAAAAAGTTTTAAAAAGTCTTATTAAAAATTGTGAAAAATTAAGAAATATTGAAATTTTGGTAAGTATTATTGTGTTTTTTAGAGCATAAATATTTTTAATAATTTTTTTCAAGATTTGGTATGGGAAAACGTAGAAGTTGTACTCCAGAGAAGAGAAGCGCTATATCAGCCCTTCGTGATGATGGCAAATCATATAGCGAGATTGCTGGACAACTCCACCGCTCCAAAAAAATGGTTTTGATGCTTTGCAACACCTTAAGCATCATAAAACATTTGCAAACGTTCCCCGAAAAAATTGGCTAAGGAAAACATCTGCTGGCGTGGACGTAAAATTGTCAATATATCGAAAGCCGACCCAAGGAAGACGTCCAGACAAATTCAGCTCGAACTTAGGGAGCTGCGAAATGTTCAAGTGTCGTCACGCACCATAGTCCGCCGTTTAGTGGAAGCTGGACTACATGGTAGAGCAGCAAGAAAAAACCCGCTTTTAACAAAAATACAGCAGAAACGACGGCTGAGTTTGCGACGTCACATTGGGCCTGGACTGAACGTGAGTGGAGGACAGTGGTCTGGAGTGATGAGACCAAAATAAATAGACTTGGTCCGGACGGAACCCGTTACGTCAGGCGGCCTATAAATGAAGAATTTAATCATCGCTATGTTTCACGTGTTGTGAAGCATGGTGGAGGATCGATTATGGTCTGAGGTTGTTTTTCTTGAAATGGTGTCGGGCCAATTCATAAGATCGATGGAATTTTTACAAAGGAGCAGTACGTGGACATCCTTAAAACCAATTTGGTGCCATGGGCTGAGGAAAATTTGCCTGTTGTCTGGAAATTCCAACAGGACAATGATCCTAAGCATACTGCCAAGGTTAAGAAAAAATTCTTTGATGATAATTTCATAGATGTTTTGGATTGCCCATCGTCAAGCCCAGATCTCAACCCCATAGAGCATTTGTGGGGTGACGTAAAACGGGCATTAAATGGAAAAAATGTCACAAATATGGCAAATCTCTTCACTGAATTAAAGGCTGCGTGGAAGGCAATTCCAGTGGAGCGATGTCGCAAGCTTATTTGCTCCATGCGTAAGCGTTTCGACGCTGTAATCAAGCAAAAGGGTTTTGCTACAAAATATTGAAGAAAGTAAGTATTTAACACATTATTTCACCTTTTTAACTGTCGTTTCTAATTAGTTGTCGCAATATTTTCTTTCTTTTTTTAGAGTTATTACAAGAAAGAAGACGAAACAACGCAACACGCCCACATATTGTTAAGATTTAAAGTTTTTTAAAGTTAAATAATATAATGAAAAATATGTATATTTTATTTTTATAATAGATGCAGAATATGATTTTTTATTAATAAAATGTTTAAAATTTTCGTTTAAAAAATATCGTTTCTAATTAGTTGTCAACAGCTGTATATACCTAGACATTGCAAAATAATATATATTTTGATATTATATCATATTTAAAGAAACACAATTGTATTTTAGATCAAATTGTATATTACCCCATGCAGAGTCACACTAGAAAATTTGTCAATCATATTTTGGATGTAAATATGTATTACATCAATACAATAGAACAATTAATTGTATCATTTTGTGAATAATTTTATACACAAAATTTACCCCAATTTTTGTCTTTTGAATTGATTTCTTTCTGGTTCTTAACCCTAAAAAAAGAACTTGTTTCTAAATGTGGTTTCAACGTTTTTTTTTCGTGTTTGTTATTAAATGGTGTAAGTTAATAAATGCCACAAAATCTTCATTTTCATTATATCTTCATTTTCAAATTTTTTTCTCTAACAACTTATTTTCTTTTTGTAATTTCAAGAGAATTTTTTGAATATAATAAAATGTCCACAGTCTTAGATTACTCGTGATCATAAACAGACGTGTTGTGCAAAAATTTCTGCAAAAAGAAGCAATAACAATTTAAAATATAAAAAAAAAACCAAAAACAATTATTGGGGGATTAGTTAATCCCTATTTTGTTAAAACTTGGTAACCCTTATTACAACATGTATGTTTTTCCCTTTTTCTTTTGCTTTTATATTCTTTCTTTTTCATTGCCATACATTTTACTTTTGTACTTTTATATTTTAGTCTTTAAGATTCCTTTGAATAAATAACATTTAAAATAGGTTATGGACCAGTGATCGCGTCGGAATTTGAAAAAAAAGAAAGGAAAATTAAAGATTAAGTTTTTTTTTTTTTATTGATTTGGTAAATTGGAAAATTATCGAAATGAGTTCGTTGTACCAAATAGAAAAGTTGGACGGAGGAAACTATGATTCTTGGGTCATCCATATGCGCAGTGTGTTGGTGCATAGTGGCTATTGGAAGATAGTGAACGGTGAGCTGAAGGAGGAGGCTGGTATGAAGCCAGAAGAAATCACCAAAATAAAGGATGATGATGAAAAGGCTCTGGCAACCATTTGCCTGAGCGTTAAACCAACACAACTAAATTATATTAAGAATTGTAAGACATCATGTGAAGCGTGGGGCAAATTGGAAGATGTGTATAAGCCACGAGGAGCCACAGAAGGTAACACTTTATAAAAAGTTGTTAAATTTGGCCATGCCTGATGATGGTGAAATGGTAAAACATATAAATTCATTTACCGAGACGGCGGATAAGTTGGAGGAAATTGGTATATCTCTCCAAGATGAACTATTGAGCATCATATTATTGTCAAGCCTGCCACAGCAGTATGAAAATTTTGTCATTGCTATGGAGACAAGGGATAGCCTGCCCAATTCTGTATCTCTTAAGCAAAAACTTATGAAAGAATTTGAAAGAAGAAAGAGTGAGAGAGATGACACCACAACCGGTCAACAAGCTTTTAGTTTACGAAGCAAAAACAAAGAAAAACGTGAAAAACCAACGTACAAAAATGGGGGCCAAAAGTTTAAAGGTAAATGTTTTAATTGCGGACAAGCGGGTCACTACGCAAATAAATGTGACAAGAAAAAACAACAACAACAGTTGCAGCAGTATTCATTTTCTGTTCTGGCTGCTGCTGGTGCGTTTACTGCAAAGTAGTGGTTATTTGATAGTGGTGCAAACTCACACATGTGCAACGACAGCAGTATGTTTACACAAATGCATGAACATGAGGAGGGAATTGGATTAGCCGGTAACAAATATATACAGGCCATTGGAAAAGGTGAAGTAAATCTGAAATCAGTTAATAATGAGGATATTGTACTGCGTAATGTTTTGTATTCTCCTGAATTACAGGCTAATTATATATATGGCCATTTGAACAATAAAAGTCTCGAAATGTTGTCGAAAGAAGGAATGGTTGATGGTATGAATTTAAAGCAATTGGATATTGCAGAAAAATGTAAAACGTGTATGTTGAGTAAAGTACATGCATGTCCATTTCCTAAAGAATCTACAACAACAACAAATGATGTATTAGATTTGATACACACAGATGTCTGTGGTCCAATAAATGTTAAATCAATTGGTGGCTCGAGATATTTCCTGACATTTATTGACGACAAATCTCGTCGCACATTTGTATATTTTTTGAAGAACAAATCGGAGGTTTTGGAAAAGTTTAAAATATTTAAAGCTCAAGTCGAACGTCAAACTGAAAAAAGAATAAAGGCCATTCGTAGTGATAATGGTGGTGAATACACCAGTAATGAATTTAATAATTATCTAAAAGACTGTGGCATTGTACGACAGTTGACGGTACCCTACACACCCTAGCAAAATGGTGTATCAGAACGGGCCAACCGGACTTTGGTCGAAATGGCTCGATCAATGATGATTCATGCCGGCGTTTCTAATGATTTATGGGCAGAGGCTATTTGTACTGCCGCATATTTAAGAAACAGAAGTCCTACACGTATTTTAAACAACAGAACACCTTATGAAATTTGGCATGGTAAACGGCCTAATGTTAGTCATTTGAGAACGTTTGGTTCATTGGCTGTAGCTCTTAAGAAACCTCATAGATCAAAGTTTGAGGCACGAGGGGATGAGTATGTTATGGTTGGATACTCGCTCGTATCAAAAGCGTACCGCTTGTATGATAAAACAACAAACAGTGTTGTTGAACGTCGTGATGTAGTGTTTGATGAGAATAAATTGGTTCGAAATGTAAATAATAATGCAAACGTACAGACTGAAAGTCCAAATGATTTTATAACATTTTCTTTTGATGATGATCAAATGCCCCTTAATGATGTAGTACAGCAAGACAATAATGATGATGTTATTGAATGTGATGATAATTTAGTCGACAATGTCGATGAAAATGTTGAAGAAAATGCTGATGAATTTAACACAGCAGGTGAGGAAACTGAAACAGATTCTGAAGCTGAAGATTTTTGTGGTTTTAAGGCTGGTCCAGGAAGACCTCATATTGTGAGAAGTGGTGGTCCTGGACGCCCTAAAAAGGTAAAAAAATTTGTTAATGCTATGTATAATGAATTTATTCCCCAAAATGTTAATGATGCGTTATCTTGTGATGATAACCACAACTGGAAGTCAGCAATGAGAGCTGAGCTTAATGCCCTTGAGAAAAATAACACATGGAGTCTGGTTGATTTGCCAGATGGTCATAATGTTATTGGCTGTAGATGGGTTTTTGCCCTCAAACTGGACAAAAACGGCAACATAGAGCGATATAAGGCGCGTTTAGTGGCAAAAGGTTGTAGCCAAAAATTTGGAATAAATTACACGGAAACATTTTCACCTGTGGTGCGAAATGCTACAATATGCATGTTGTTAGCATTGGCTGTGCAGGAACAGATGCATTTACATCAGGTCGACATTAGTACTGCATATTTAAATGGCGACCTCCAAGATGAAATATATATGCAACAACCAGAAGGTTTTGTTAACCGAAATGATCCATCTAAAGTTTTAAAATTGAATAAAGCTTTATACGGTTTGAAGCAGTCCGGAAGAAACTAGAATGAAAAACTTGATAGTGTTTTAAACAAATTTGGCTTCAAGGCGTGTGAAAACGAACCGTGTTTGTATAAAGCAACAATAAATGGTAAGATGATACTCATAGCCATATACGTTGATGATCTGATAATCGCTTGTAGGAACAAGGAGGAGATTATAAAATTAAAGTCACAATTATCAGATGAATTTGAGGTCTCTAATAAAGGCGTTCTAAATCATTTTCTAAGAATGAATATTATACGTGAAGGTGAAACTGGTGCTATTAAAGTATCTCAAGATCAATATATTAAGGATATATTGAAGCAGTGTCAGATGGAGGAATGCAAACCCGTATCAGTACCACTTGACCCGGGGTTTCAAACGCATTGTGGTAATGATTGTAAACGTGTTAATAAAGAAGAATATCAGTCTATCATTGGAGCATTAACTTATCTTGCTATAACTTCTAGACCTGATATCCAGCATTCCGTATCTAAACTCGCACAACATAATAAGGATCCTCATGTCGAACACTTGACTGCGGTCAAGCATATTTTACGTTATCTCAAAGGTACAACCGATTTGGGATTAGTGTACACAAGTAATACTTGTGTTAAAGGTTATGCTGATTCCGACTGGGGAGGCAACACAATCGACCGTAAATCTTATACGGGATACATATTCTTTCTTGGTGAGTGTGTCATCTCGTGGGAGTCTAAGAAACAGCACACAGTAGCCCTAAGTTCAACGGAAGCAGAATATATGGCCATGTCCAACGCATCCAAAGAAGCCATATATCTCAAACGTTTAATAAATGAAATTTGTATCGGTAATGGTGAACCTATTTTGCTAAATATTGACAATCAAGGAGCTATTAAGCTGGCAATGAATCCTGTTTACCACAACCGTACTAAGCACATTGACATCAAGTACCACCATGTACGTGAAGTAGTCCGTAAGAAGGAAGTTTCATTGCAATATTGCCCAACCAATGACATGATTGCAGATGTTCTAACAAAAAATCTTCCTAAATCAAAACACATGAAATTTGTCAATTTAATGAATATGAAATGAATATATTTTATTTAACGTAATTTAAAATATAGAAACATTTTTATAAAAGGACATCCATGTTGAGGAGGAGTGTTAATACTTGGTAACCCTTATTACAACATGTATGTTTTTCCCTTTTTCTTTTTCTTTTGCTTTTATATTCTTTCTTTTTCATTGCCATGCATTTTAATTTTGTACTTTTATATTTTAGTCTTTAAGATTCCTTTGAATAAATAACATTTAAAACATATTTTAACCAAATAAAAAAAAAAAAAATTAAACGTGTACGTAATGAAGATGCTAATGCTGCCAGTAGGCATAACATAATGAGTAAAAAATACAAACAACAAAAGAATGTTGCTACTACAGTAGACAATAACAACTTTTTTCAAACATTGCAAACTGTTGATGATGAAGAAACTGAAATGATAGTTAATAAAAAAATTAAAATACATGTTCCACCAATAACAATATTAACTATTCAAATAGAGGATATTTGTAAAACTTTAAAAAAAAAACTAAATTTGCTATTAGAAAAATATCAATTGGTCTCAAACTATTTTGTGATAGTATAAAAGATTTTGATCTGGTGCGCCAAAATTTAGAATCTAAATTTGAATATTTTACATATGGAACCAAAAACGAAAAGCCATATAAAGCAGTTATGCTCGAGTTCGATAAATTTGATCCACTCATAATCAAAAGAAATTAACTGATATGAAATTGTCATGTTTAGACGTAAAACTGGTAACCAAATCAAATGGCCCTAATAATGAACAAGCAATATACATTGTGTACTTTAAAAAAAAGTCTATTACTATTAAAGAATTAAGACAAAACTACTCTGTGATTGACTATGTTAAAGTTAAATGGGATTTTCAAAGAAAAAGAACATAAAACTTAACCCAATGCCATAATTGTCAAATGCTAGGTCATGGTTCCAGCCGTTGCAAAGTAAAAACCTTCTGTGCAAAGTGTGCTGGTTATCACAAAACTGCAGGATGTACCTCCGAAATTATCAAGTGTGCAAACTGTCAGGGTCCGCACAAATCGTTTTCTTTAGATTGTCCAAGCAGGCAACAATATCAACAAATAAGGCAACGATCTCAGCCTAGGATTTTTAGACCAAGGCAACAACAAAATAAATTCCAAAATAACAATCGCTACAGTACAAATTATACCAATGATTTTCCAAATAGTCTAAATCAAGCTACTACAAATATAAACCCCGAATGGAACCACCAAATTAACAACAATAACGCCAACAACAACAATGGTAATAATAACCCCAATAATTTATTTTCTATAGAAGAAATAAAAAACCTTACTTTTGAGCTTATTTCAAAATTGTAAGTGTAAAGCCGATCAATTTGAAGTGATTACATCACTCGCCTGTAAATTTTTGTATTGAGTAGAGTCATAAATATAATATCATGGAATGCTAGAGGCATTCGTAACAAGAAAGACGAACTTTTTAATTTTCTACTAAGTAGAAATATCCATATTTGTCTCATTTCCGAAACAATGTTAAATAAAAATATTTCAATAAAACACACAGAATTTTATTGTTACAGAAATGATAGGAAACAAGGCAGAGGCAGAGGAGTGGCTATCTTGGTCAGAAAAAATATTGAACACACGTTCATACCTCCTTTAAACACTTTTATCATAGAAAATATTGGCGTCAAAATACGAACTTTAAATGGATCCTACATAAATATATTTTCCTGCTATTTTCTTGGTGGATCCCCTGGAAGAGACAACGTTAAAAAAATACAGTTTAAGTCTGATCTTCGAAAACTTTACAATAATCATGATAATTCTATTTTTGGTGGCGATTTTAACTGCAGACATAGTCTATGGGGATGTCAACGAGCAAATTGCTGGGGAAATCTATTGTACGAAAAATTAGATTCCGAAAACTTTCAAATAATTTACCCAAGTGATCATACATATATTCCATCAGACCCAAGAAGACAATCATCCACTCTAGAATTCTTTTTAACCGATTTAGCTAACAGTCTTACGCCAGTCTCCGTCATCAATGACCTCGGTTCCGACCACCTACCTATTCAAGTTTCCCTTAATAGTGAATTCAGATATGTACAAAAATCATTTTATGACTTTAAGAAAGCAAATTGGTCACGATACGCTTCATTTATCAAAAGAAACTTAACAGTTTCAGATGAAAGCGTCTACTACAATCATCAGCAAGTCGATTCTATGATAGAAACCCTTAGTAACACAATATCAAACGCTGTTAACTATAGTGTCCCAAAGAAAATTTTTACAGCCAAAACTCAACCACTTCCAATGTACATTAAACATTTAATTCAAATAAGGAATGTGTATCGGAGAAACTGGAAACGGTTTAGAGACGTAGATGATAATTTTCAAACGAAAATGTTCGAATTTCGGAAGAAATTAAAAAATTTAAAAATAATTCTTGGAATAAAAAATTGTCTACGCTAGACAAAGGTTCAACATCATTCTGGAACATATCAAAAATTTTAAAAAAGAAATCTTTAAACATTCCAATCTTAAAACATAATAATACAAGCTACAACATACAACATACAGCAAGAGAAATGCGAAATACTAGCTCAAACATTTCGTCTAAATCACACAATTTCTGAAAATCTTAGTGATCAGACAACTATCACAGAAGTAAATAACGCTCTTAGTAATCTCTTTTCCACCAGAAATGTTGCTCATAGTGATATATGTATATCAACAGATAAAATATCATCGATTATGAAGAATCTTAAACCTAGAAAATCACCTGGTACAGATGGAATAACAAACAAATGTTTAAAAGCTCTTCCTAAAAAAGGAATAAAATATTTAACACAAATTATTAATTATTGGTGAAAGCTACAATATTTTCCCAAAACATGGAAGCACTCAAAAATTGTTCCAATACGAAAGCCAAACAAACCAGCTGACTGCCCTCTTTCTTATAGACCCATAAGTCTTCTGTCATCGTTAAGCAAGATACTTGAGAAAGTAATTAAGGAAAAAATCTTAAATTTTATTGATGCTAAAGGAATATTACCGTCCCAACAATTTGGGTTCCGAAAGGAACATAATACAGTTCAACCATTAGTAAGAATAAGAAAATTAGTAACATCGAACTTTAATAACGGGAAATCCACTGGTATGATTTTATTGGACATAAAAGCAGCTTTTGATTCAGTGTGGCATAATGGTCTTATTTACAAAATGATAAAATTAAATTTTCCAGAACATATCATAAAAATAATACACAGCTTTCTTTCAAAACGATTTTTTAATATTTATATTGGATCTAGCTACTCCACACAAAAAGAAATAACTGCAGGTTGTCCCCAGGGTTCCTGCCTCTCACCAATATTATATAATATTTATACAGCAGATTTTCCAACTCTTGATGGTTGTATCACCTCTATTTTTGCCGACGACACCGCGTTGCTTAGCTCGGGTGTAATTGCGACAGATGTAGTAAGTAATTTGGAAGCTGCACTTATCGATATTCATTCCTATTTTACAAAATGGAAAATTTTAGTAAATCCAGAAAAAACACACGCTATGTACTTTTCCCGTAGACGTAAACAATGTTTTCTTCCTCAACAACATATAACTTTCAACCATAGACTTATAAACTGGGAAAATAAGGTCAACTATCTAGGGGTCATATTGGATCCTAAACTCAAATTCAAAGACCATATTCCCTATATAATAGACAAAATTCATAAGGCAACAAGATTGCTATATCCATTAATAAACCGAAATTATAAACTTAATATTGAAAACAAGAGCCTAATATTGAAAGCTGTTTTCCATGCCATAATGTTTAACGCTGCTCCAGTTTGGTCCACATCAGCCCAGTGTCATACAAAGAAACTGCAGATAACGCAAAACAAACTATTAAAGATGATACACAATTTACCTTGGCATCACTCCACCCGACGACTTCACACTCTAGCAAACGTTGAACTAGTAAATAACAAAATACAAAGGCTTACATTAAACTTTAATACTAGATGTCTCAATTCGGAATTTGTTCATATCAATGAGTAGGGTTGCCATATTTGAAAAGTGAAAAAAGTACATTGATGAAAAAAAAACAGTACTTTTCAAAAAAAAAAAACAGTACATTTTTGTATTTATTGTTAACATAAATTTTACTTCAATATATCACATATTTACTTAAAATAAGTTAATACACCGAACCAAATAGCGTACGTAAAATCAACAAAAATTTTTTTGTAGATCTTTAACGAAATTTTGTCAATTTTTTTTTTAAGATTTAACAAATTTTATTCAAATCAACAAAATTTCGTCAAGTTTACATCCTCTAAAGAAGTAAAATTGCCTAAATTTCATCAAATTGAATAAATTTCGTCAAATTGGCAAATTATTAGTTTGGACGCCATTACTTTTTGCATTGGGCAGTGTCATGAAAAAAAATTGTGTATGCAAACATCCATTGCTTGAAAAGTAAACAAACCAAACTTATATATGTACAAAGAAACGAAGTGGAATTAATACAGGGATATTCAAAAAATTTATATAAAAAACTATTGTACACACAAAAAAAAACATGGTTAAAAAAATATATATTCTTTGTACACTCAAAAAAACTTGTTTATATAAAAATATGTAAAATATACAAAAAAAAAACAGTACAAAAACAGTACAAATCCAAAAAAACAGTACTTTTGCGTACTGTTTTAGGTGTTGTGAATAAAACAGTACATTTTTCAAAAAAACAGTACGAATGGCAACCCTATCAATGAGCTAGGCTCAACTCAACTTTTATCTTAATTTAAAATGTTCATAAAGGTTTTTTTGAAAATGTTTACCTTTTATGTTATATTAGCTGAAAGCAAAAGCATTATAATAGTTTGTTATTTATATTTAAGTAGAAAAGGAAATAAATAATCCTAAACTCTTTATGAAAATTGTTTAGAAATTAAATTGAATACCAAATAAAGAATAAATGAATTGAATTGAATAAAATGTCCAAATGGAAAGGAATTTGTTACAAATTATAAAGTTATAAACCTTTTGCAAGTGGCTAAAGTCTAAAAGGATTAATAGATATTTCGGATTTTCATGAAGTTTTAAAATCAAAAACCGGATACAACTATAGCTTATTTTGTATATATCAGTATCAGTTCAGATATAAATTTATACCGTTGTATAAAATCGTATTAAATTGTATCGCGTCATTATTCGGATGTTATATAATCTGATATTATCAAATTAACTAATGCAAACTTATATAATTATTACGTCCATTCTCATATTAAATTCCGTATGATTATATAATAGGGCGGGTCGATTTAAAAATCGCTCAACGTTCAAGGAAAATCGTATTCTAGGGATCAAAATAAAAAACTTTGCCGAAGGAACCATACCTCTAAAACGAATTCTGTTGTCCCGACTTTTGACCCATAGGGTCAAATTTTGAAAAATTCCACTTTGATATTTCAGAAAGTAGGAGGAATCTCTTAAAGATTATGGGAGCTACTTCTTTCTTGCGAGACGCGCTAGCAGATTAATGCATAAATCATCATTCTAGGTGCCCGTTAAGGTGTTAAAATTTAAGTTGAAAGAGGGCCTTCTTAGCCGTGTTTTTATAGCAAAATGGACAAATCTCGAGATTGAGATATTTCAGAGAGTAGGAGGAGTCTTTCCAAGATTAGATCTCTATTTCTTCTCCGGAAGACGCTCTAGCAGATGAATACATAAATTATATTCGATTGGGTTGGACTCGATTATGGCACTCTAAATGGGTCAAAGTCGGGACATCAGAATTCGTTTTAGATGTATGGTTCCTTCGGCAAAGTTTCTTATTTTGATCCCTAGAATACGATTTTCCTTGAACGTTGAGCGATATTTTTGCCTCCATACAAATCGACCTGGCCTATTATATAAGCATCATATTAATTTTAATCGGATTATTAAAAGTCGAAACTTTTTTACTTTTTTTTACATTTATCAAATTTAAGCTACCCTAGCCGTATATTAATTAGTCCATAAAAATATAAAGTAACGCAATTTTATTTTTCACGGTTTTCAAAAAGTTTTCCGCATAATCCTTTTTTTATTTAATTAAACTAAAAATTAATATTTAGCTAAAATTTTAACGTAATTAGACAATAACAATGCATATCCAACTTAAAGGACACAAACGTTTTCAAATTTGACGTGTTTCGCGGATTGTGATTAAATAAAAACTATTTATTTTTACATAAAATTATGCATGAACGGTAATTTAAAAGTTTCAAATCGTATCGAATTAATATTTTTTCAAGAAAAATTCAACTGACAATATGTGATTCATATTAACCGAGGTAAAATTTATTTATAATTTTTTTATAATTTAACGCAGTCTTTAAAATTTAAAACTATTCGAAAAATTAAAAAAAAAAACTTTCATTGGATTTCTTAAAAAAAATTTTGCGACACACTTAATTAAAAATGTATGTGTTTTCGGTTTAAATTTGTTCAAAATTCAAAAAAAAATATGGGAGAAATTGCAGAGCTTTGGAAAATTTGTATTAAAAATGTAAAATTATATGAGATTTTGTTTGTTAGACTTCCAGAAATAGTTCGTCTTAGCCAAGTTCGTCGTATGCCAAAACGTCGGGACTTTCAATTATTTTATATAAAACATGGATTTCTTATTTGAATGTATTAAGATATTATAACATGTTTATTTGAAGTAAGAATATGCGACAGATATTAGGAAAACATATTTCCGATTGTTTTAAATAAATTAAAGTGAACTTTATATGTATATTATTTTTCTAACAAAAACCAAATAAATAACGCAACGCTAGACACAAGTTTTTTTATAATAGTTTCTCCAAGAAATTTTCAAACATTTTCCAATTATAAATAGAATGTAATTGAAGGTCTTGATAAGCCGCATTTCATTTTTAGTTTGTTTTCGTCTTTTAAAGGTTGAAAGAATGCAAGAAATATGATTTTTGCAGGACGTTTATGCTCTAGGCACTTGTAATAATTGATTAAGCAAGACTTCTATTAAATATTGATCAATGGATGTCTTGAAAACAGCGAACATTCATAAAACAACAAATGTGGCTTATCATGTTTTTACAATAAGCATTTCAATTGATTTCAAATAAAATTTAATTAAAAATTGTATATGGAACTGTATTAAATTTAATCTTACAATTTAAATTTCTTGTGGCAGATCTGATTAAATTAAATAAAATACTATAAAACTCTTTTTACTCTGGTCACGATATTATTTAATACAATATCTGTCAAAATTTGGATTCAATTGTATAAATTTTAAAAAATTCAAATCCAATTTAATCCAAGTAGATACAATTGTATTCTCCATTTTTCAGATTAAATTGTATCTGATTAGTTATTGGACCATATATAACTACATATGACACCATATAATTTTTTACTCGGGATTATAACTTTGTATATATTGTGCCATAAAAACAATAAATAACGAGATATAGTTGTGCTGAATCATATAAAATTAAATGTTTTTACTCGGGTGGAGCATTTTTCTTGCTGAAATTATTTTTATCGCGTGGAAACGAACAAATTTCTTCAGTACCTACGATATAATTGTCGTACAATGATAATTTAAAGTAAATCAGCCTCCGGTTGTCTTTAACTCATTACACTGTAAGTATAATTTCAACTTTTAAAATTACACATCAAAACCTTGGGACACGTAAACTTAATTTTGGGTCGTAGAATCCAGTGGTATACTCCGTTTTAATAGGTTAGCTCAAAATAAAAACTTATTTCAATTTAAAGTTTGCATTGACTCACGCGATTTTTTGAGTGTATTTTAAGTAAAATATATCGAAATCTCTTCTGAAACTAATTTATTTGTTGTTAATATGTCGAACTCAAAGCTAACAAAGATGTCCGTCTCTTTTGAGACGGTGTTTTCTAATGATTCGAACCATATGACACTGAACTAACAGATTTCAGTATAAGTCAAAGGTAATTGCCCTGACGTTTCGGATTGTATATAAATGAATTGTATCCTCTTCAAAATTTACGGTCACCATTGTTAGACTTAAGTTTAGACAAATTAACAATAAATAAAGTCATTTCAAAAAAGATTTCTATGTCTTTTACTTAAAATACACTCAAAAAAATAGCTTGAGTCAATGCAAACTTTAAATTGAAATAATTTTTTATTTTGAGCTAACCTATTAAAACGGAGTATAGCACTGGATTCTACGACCCAAAATTAAGCTTACTTATCACGGGGTTTTGGTGTGTCATTTTCACATACTTACTGTGTTATTGACACAGTGTACCTTTTCCGACCCAGCGCTTTTAGACGACCATATTTTTTATTAAATGCAGATAATGAAGTGATTTAAAAACTTTAAATTATGCAATACCTTGACTACAATCGGGAATAAACAAATCTTGGAAGTTTCCAAATAATTATTAAAAAAAAAAATTATTATATTTAAAATTATTTAAAAATATAAAAAAGCATGATCTTTTATAATTTTTTTATTTATTTAGTAGTATTACAAATACTTTAAATTATTCATATTAAATACAATTTTAACTTAAAAATCTGTGGTATAATATTATCTTTTACAAATCTTACACTTTTTTGTCTAAAAACATTTAAGTTTCTTTCATTTTTAAAATCCCAGCAAAAATAAATCGAAGTAGTTCAAAAAAACCAACATTTTCATTACTGCCAACTTTTCTGATCTAATGCTTGTCTTTTATATCAGTTCCAAAACCTAACGTATAACGTCATGATATACAACGTTAATTGGCGAGAAATTTCAATTATTTTTATAAAAATGTATATTTGAAGAAAATTCAATATTTATAATAATTTTTTTAATGTCGTACATATATATATATATATATAAATATATGTATGCACAGCGCATAGTCTAGAGACATTTATTCGTTCCCCCGCATAGTTTAGGGACATTTGCTTACTTTGGGGACTGTTCCCAAAGTTTTCGCGCCTTTTCATACATCTAGCGTATAAGATGAGGACAATTATAAAAAGTTTATTTTCATTTGAACTGAAAACAATTATTTTGAAATATTTTTAAAGCTTTGGAGCAGTTTTAAAGGGTTCATAATTCATAACATTTAAAGCACCTCTTTAGATCCATATTAAAAATGTGTGACCATCACATCCTTAACACTAATAAAAACAACAGCAAATTAAGTTGTATGCAAAAGAGCATCAAAAAATACAATCTTTCATGACCTTACACATACTACTTTTAATAAAATTAAGTTTGAGCAAATTGAACTACTTCCGTCCTATGACAACCCCATTTTAAAATCATGCGTGTTTCATCTCAATTTGCACTACATCTGAATCAGTATATGTGATGTTTTTAATACATCTTTTTCCGCTCTTTTTTTGCTGGGATTATTTGGTAGAAAATTGTATAAATTTAAAGTTTTGTAAGTGAGGGATTGTTGCATTGCATTAGTTGTCACTCGTTGCAGTCCGAAGTTTTGTGCGTTTCTAAATCCATAAGGTTGTACTTCTACAACGTATCATAGTTGTTCACATAAATATTGTGGTGCATTTCCCAATTTCATCTTTTGGATAAAGTTAAGCGTGTTTAGTTCTAGCCGTTGTTGTATATTTATCCATTTAAGCGCGTTGAGCATAACTTTAATTGGTTTATACCGATTACATTTCAAAATTGAACGCGTCGCTTTGTTATGTAATTGTTGTAGCCTTTCTATTTGTGGTTTTGTGCAGCATGAATACAAAATTGTAGAACCAAATTCGAAATGTGTTTTAACCATAGTGTTATAGATATTTATTGCCGTTATTTTCGAAATTTTATTTCTTAAGCGTTTAAAAATTCCAATTGCTTGCCCAATTTTTTGCGTATATGTTTACTCTATATGATATTTAAATTTTTAGTCTTTGTCTATAATAAAACTGAAATATTTAATGTTTTTCACTTTTTCTGAGGTTTTATTTTTACTGTTCATGTTTATTTACATTAATTTAGTTTTTCTTTCATTTAACCCATTTAGTTACGTTCGCCAAATCGTGCATAAGATTGCCCTGTCCTTTTTCTTCCGTATCCGCTTCAGTAAAAATCAGTGTATCATCCGCATATAAAACTATTTCTCATTTTTTTTAAATATTTGACATATCATTCATATATATTATAAATAATAATGCACCCAAAATTGAGCCTTAAGGTACTCCAAATTCATTATTTTTAGCATTCGATTTTATGTTGTTAACTTTTGTTGTTTGCTTTATTTCCCATAAATATGATTTGAACCATTGAAGTTCCTTATCTTGGATTCCGTACATATATTTCTATATATAGATTCGAGTGATCTTTTAAAATCTAAAAATATTGCCATTATTTTCTTATTTTGCACCATATTCTTCCATCTACTTATTACATAGTTCACTGACGTTTCACAAGAGAATTTCTTTCGAAAACCAGATTGAATTTGTTCCAACTGTGTTTTTATCACTTTATGTTTTCAACGTATTTATTGGGCGATATTCTTCATATTTTTTTGTCCTTGATATATTTTTTTGTCCATAGATTCTTTCCAGTTTTCTAGAAAAAATCCCGTTTCAAGAGATTTATTTATTATATAAATCATTGCATTTCCCGTCACGTTCCAATTATCTATAATAATAATCTTCATTGTAATTTTATTGAAATCATGTTTATTTTTTATATTCTTACATATATCACAAAGTTCTTGTATATTAATTGCACGAAATTTAAATTTAGAATTTATCACAGTCACTCGGTTTATATATTGTTATATAATTGTTAAATTGGCTAGCTATTTTGTAATTATCTTTATATTCTGTTTGTTCCAATATCACAGTTTGTATCACAGTTGGATTTTTCTTTAGCACCAGATATTTTATTTCTCTCCACATTTCCTTTTGGTCTTTGCCATTATCTATTTTATTATTAACGTATTTATTTTTTGCATTAATTATATTAATTTTATAAGTATTGTATTACGCGCTTTTTTTATAGCCACTCCACTCTGCATCAGTATTTTCCGTTTTGGCAATTTGATATTATGTATGTATTTGAGTGTTATTAATTCACTGTTAAATTGTTGACCAGATTTCTATCTTTTATTATTTTTTTACCCGTAAATTTCTTAATTGTTTTTTCAATACATTTTTTTTTTTTTTATATATTTAAAACAATTTTTATTATAGCTATTGTTTTGTTACACTGCAACTAGTTACTTAAAACTAACGAGCAATTTAATTCTATTTTATATAAACAGCTAAAGTATTGTGATTAAGATGATTTTTGATTAGTCTCTATAAAGGCCACGAAGATCAGAGGGTTTAGTTCTCCTTAATCGACGAGTAGGGCCATTGTTGGTAGCTAAGGATGATGCTTCTTCGTTGACATGGCATAGTAATCTTTGATTATGGGATTCAGCAATCTTGCTTATTGTGGTACGCACAGAGTCCACATGTAGGTCTCTGTGAATATCTTTGTTTCTTATGTAGTATGGTGCATTAACAGCATTTTTCAAAACTTTATTCTGGAACCGCTGTATAATTTCGATTATAGTTGGTTTCGCACAACCCCAAAGTTGTGCACCGTAGGACCATATTGGTTTGAGTATTTGCTGGTACAGCATAAGTTTATTTTCGATTGATAATATTGAATTACGGCCTAGCAGCCAATGCATTTTTCGGTATTTTATGTCTAGCTCTTCTTTTTTCTTTTTTACGTGAGTTTTCCATCGAAGTTTTGTATCAAGTGTCATTCCCAAGTATTTTGCAGTATTGGAGTATGGAATTATGTTATTAAATAATCGAACAGGATGGTATGTCATGCGTTGGTTTGTAAAATCAGTGTGAGTTGATTTGGAGTTGTTTAATGAAATTTTCCACTTCTTGGTCCATTCTTCAATTAGTGTTAAGGCAGACTGCAGTTTTTCCACTGATTTTTCTGCTGTTTTGTCGACTGATAACAATGCGGTGTCGTCGGCGAAGGTAGCAATCGTGCAATTGGCTGGTATAGGCATGTCATAGGTGTAAATAAGGTACAAAAGAGGACCTAGCACACTACCTTGGGGTACTCCAGCTGTTATTGGTTTCAGATTAGACCGTTCATTTTCATGCTTCACATAGAAATATCTGTCAGTTAAATATGAGTGCAGAATTTTACATATTTGTGATGGAAATATTGAATTAATTTTTAGCAATAAGCCTTTGTGCCATACCTTATCAAAGGCTTGTGAGACGTCCAGAAATACTGCAGAGCAGACATGCTTTTCTTCTAATGATTTTTCAATTATATCAGTAATTCTATGTACCTGATCTATAGTAGAGTGTTTGCTTCTAAAGCCAAATTGATGATTGGGTATTATATTTTTGGAAATTAGTATAGGGTTAATTCTTTTTAATAGCAATCTTTCAAATAATTTGGATAATTGTGTTAAGAGTGAAATTGGTCTATACGATGTTATTTCATATGGTGATTTACCTGGTTTTGGCACCATTTTGATCTCTGCAACTTTCCAATAAATAGGAACATGTTTGTAATAAAAAACAGCATTAAATATATCACACAACTTTAAGAGAGCTTTGGTGGACAATTGCTTTAAAACTTCCGCAGTTATTAATTCATAGCCAGGGGCTTTTTTCAGTTTAAGTATCTTAATTTCATGTTTAAGTTCTGCAACAGTAATATCTGCAATTAGAGTATCGTCGTATATAAGTTCTCTAGAAACTTGCTCAGAAGAATTTTCACTATCAGAAAATATACTGCCTAAGTGATTTGCAAAAACTTCAGCCTTTTCGGAATCGTTTTTTGCCCACGAGCCATTCGGATTTTTTACTGGCATCTTTTGTAGAACAGGATTTTTAAATTTTTTGGTTACTTTCCACAAGGAATAATCAGTGTTTTTATCATACGTCAGCCCAAGAAGTTGTTGATTTAATGTATCATTTTTCATTTTTATTATTTTACATTTGATTTGATAAGTAATTCGATTTAAATTTGTTTTATCACATGGCGATCTCGATTGTTGCCATTTTTTTCTTAATCTCCTCTTTTCGGCAATTAAAGTTTTAATTTCACGGGGAGGAGCAGTTGATGGGGTGCTTCTCCAACCCGATTGTTGAATGGACTGTGAAAATAATAAGGCTTGCTTTTCTAAGTCTGCTGTGTTACAAATACTATCGGAGCTTATTTCATTGTCCAACGTTTCTCTAAAGTATTCCCAATCAGTATTTTTATTAGAAATACTAGGAGGATGTTCTTGTAGTATTACATTTTCGCTTACTGTAAGATAAACAGGTGTGTGATCCGAACTTAGGTCAAGACCATCTTCGACGTGAGTGTAGCTTTTTGAAATTTTATTCGATATAAAAAATCAATTAGATCAGGCTTCTTTTTTGGATCGGTTGGCCAGTAGGTTGGTTTGCCAGTACAAATAAACTCACCGCCAGTGTCTTTGACAGCTTTAAGCAGTTCTTTCCCTTTTTTGTTGTTTAGGCGTGACCCCCAATATATATGCTTTGCATTAAAGTCACCCCCAATTATGTATCTGTGCTTGTGTCGTAAGAACAGCCTTTTGTACTGGTCAGACGTAATGTTATGTTTTGGTGGACTGTATAATGCAGTCAGCGAAAGCAATTTCTGGTTAGTTTTGATTGTCACAGTTGTAGCCTGAAATTCTTCGCTGCAGAGCTTCTCTTCTTCATAGTGTTCAATGTTATTTTTTATTATGATTGCACTACCGCCTCTGGCCTTGTTTTGGGGATGGTTAGAGGAGTAAACTATAGAGCAATTCCATATGAAAACGATCAAAATTGGCAAATTTTTGGACGACCCCTCTCCGATTTTAAAATAAATAGTCTCAATCGATTGCCCAGCAAAAAATAATGTACCTACATATTTTTTTTTTTTTTTTGTTTATAGTGACTGGTTTAGTGGTGGTGTGCACCACTGTCATGTGACAAAATTGAAGAATTCTTCATAAGGGACCTCATTGAAAGTTGTTTTAAAAAAAACTACTAAAGCGATCGCAACGAGTGATAGCTCGTTGGAAAGGTATTGAATCAGGCTTTAATCGAAAAATAAAATTTTTCTCAAAAACTTACCTTTTTTCCCATGAAAATTAAATTTTCCCATGAAAATTAAATTTTTCGATTTTCCACAGAAGCTCCTAAATTTTCCGGCTAATTTTATTTTTTTTGGATTCCTCATAATTTTTGCTTTAAGAATCAGCAATAAAAAAATGGGCCCCGACTCCTTGTTTGGACAGGAGAAGAGCATTTAAGAGACCACCTTGTTCTCATTGTTTTTATATTTTTTATAATTGAATTATTTTTAATTATTTAACAAGAAAAATTAGGAAAATTTTATTTTTCAATTAAAGCCTGATTCAATACCTTTCCAACGAGCTATCACTCGTTGCGATCGCTTTAGTAGTTTTTTTTTTAAAACAACTTTCAATGAGGTCCCTTATGAAGGGGCCATGTCATATGGAATTGCTCTGTAGTGACTGGTTTAGTGGTGGTGTGCACCACTGTCATGTGACAAAATTGAAGAATTCTTCATAAGGGACCTCATTGAAAGTTGTTTAAACAAAAAAACTACTAAAGCGATCGCAACGAGTGATAGCTCGTTGGTAAGGTATTGAATCAGGCTTTAATTGAAAAATAAAATTTTCCTAATTTTTATTGTTAAATAATTAAAAATAATTCAATTCGCCTTTATGGCTCCGTAAACCATTTGCATTCCATAACATTATATTAAGCATATTATTCATGATGATATTTTTTCAATACATGAATCGAAAAAGGCCACATAGTTATTTATACTCGAATTTTTATTTATGTTTAATATAGTACTCTATTAAACAAATGTTTATTGTATTTAAATATATATATTTCTTTATATTGCATAGGGTTTTGATTTTCATCGTCACATTCAATATTTATATCAATTCATGGATTCATGGTCCGATATTTTGTTATTATTATTATTAACAGATATTTTTGGATTGTTTGTTATCACGTTGTCTATTAAAGTTGTCGAACTTGCTGTTACTCTCGTATTCTCGTTATGCTTTCCATTCTTTTTCTATAAATTCCATCAATCGATCAATCTATGTTTAAGTCTCCTGCTATTATTGTATGTCTTCAACAATTTTTTGCAAAATGCTCGCAGAATTCTGCTTACTATAACTAGGTATTCTGTATACCACAGCTAGTATGCATATGATTTTCTTACATTTCACACACATTAATCCAATATTTTGATTCATTAAGTTTTTCAAAAAGCTTTTTAACTTTCCGTTGTTGTTTGAAATAAATTATAACACATCCCGTTCTTGTAGAGTTTAAAAATGTTATTATTTAGTCATATCCTTTCATTGTTATTTCATGTTCATCTATATTTTCTGTTAAGTGAATTTCAGATAATCATAAAGTCTGGTTTTTCATTTTAAACAATAACTTCTACTTGATTAAAATTATTTATAATTCTTGTACATTTGTATAAATATCACGAATTTGATTTGGTTGTTAAACATTTATACCAATTCGTTTCTTTTTAAAGTTCAGCTTGTTTTGTTAATGTTGATGAGAAATTGACTGTTATGTTGATGAGAAAATATGAATATTTCTTTGCTAAAAATTAGTTCATCAATTACATTCATCAATTTTAAAAATCTGAATGATCGGGCCATGAAATTTTCAAATACACAAAGTCTAAAATATTCAAAAATGTATTCCGTTTTCACACAAATCGTAAATAATGGCTGGTATTTATTTAAATACTACCACACTTACAAAAATTTTAATATAAGGGTTTACATATGACAATTTTAAATAATTTACAAAAAAAAAAATCGGTTAACCTTTAACCATTTTTTATATATTTTGGAATAAAGATTTATTCACATAATTATACAAAAATAAAAATGATCATATTTTTCGATAAATACTAAGAAAACAAGAATGGGGCAAAATTGATATTTTTTTGTTAAAGCTCTACCTATACCTATAACTACCTATAACTTCGGGTTCTGATGAGATCTTTAGCCAGATCGACATACTAGTATCAACCTAGCTAATATGTTTGATTTGCTTTATTTTTGTAAATATGCGGAGGTTGAAATCTCGTTATAAATTAAAAATAACATTAAAACAATCTCTATGTATATAAAAACCAAAAAAACAAATAAACTAATAAAACTGTCAAAAAAAATTTCAAATATCTTCAACAGTCTAGGATTTATACCCTGTCAAAGTTTCAACTTTTATTGCTAATAGGGCGCTACAGGGCGCTTTAAGACAAAATTAGTTACAAAACTTTCTTAATGAGGCATAGTTCTTAATATCTACAAAGTTTAGTTGAAAAATGTTTAGTGGATCTATGACGTGCCATTAATGAGTTAAAATCATGGATGGTTACCGATTCGATGCGGGTATCGGTAAGGGTAACAATATTTTCATTTATTTCGGTAACGGTATTTTAGGGTTAACGATATTTTAGTTATTTCGGTAACGGGTTTTAAGCGTTAACGGTATTTTACTTATTTCGCTATCGGTATTTTAATGGTAACGTTATTTTAATTATTTCGTTATTTTAGTGATAACGGGTTTCCAGTTATCTAGGTAACGGTATTTTAAGGATAACCTTATTTTATTTAATTAGGTAATACCAATGCTCGTCTACAAATTTATCCAAATTATGCTCGATTTCTAATGACTAGCCAGTTTATGATCAATCTTTTGGAAAATAAATATCTATTTAAAGCGATTATTTTTCTGATTTTGTCAGATTATTTCGGTAACGGTATTTTAAGGATAACGCTAGTTCAATTAAAATTTCGCTAACAGTACTTTAACGGTATTTAAGTTATTTCGGTAAAAGTATTTTAAGGATGTTGATATTTTAGTTATATTGGTAACGGTATTTTATGGATAACTGTATTTGAATTATTTAGGTAACGGTATTTTAGGGATAACGATAGACAGTTAAAAGGGTTTTGATTCGATAACGGTATTTTAGCGGTATTGCCTGCCATCCATGGTTAAAATATCAAATAGTAATGGGTTGAATTTTAAATCCATAAAGTTTAAATAAATTTAATATTGACACGGTTGGTAAAGTAGTTTTTCCATACGTTGGCAAATCATCGCAAATTAGTCCTTTGCCATTGCTGTTTTATTGGTATCATAGTAAAGGCTGAAATAACCAAAATCGAAACATTTTTAATCTTTGTTTTCTTTAAAACTACAAGACTTATAAAAATACAATGTATGATTTAAGTAGGCTATTATTATCTTCTCATTTTATTTCAATAAAAAAGATTTTTGAAATTTAATATTCTTTTGTAAAAAATTACTTCACGAGCTTAATCGAAGAAAACTTATTCTGCACGAATATAATAAAAATAAAAGTATTTCCACACGTTTGATAGCCACGGTAAGAAATGTTATTAAAATCTTTAATGAACGGTTGTCAATTGAAGGAAAGCGTGGAAGTGGTGGTGAGCATGGCCAAAGTGATCTAAAAGCATCGGAAATGGTAATAGAAGCTTTTAAAAAGGATCCTACTATTTCAACTCGATCAGGCGCGAGTAAAATCAAGAAATGGCAAAATTTTGTTCAGAATGTCAAAAAAGCGTAATGGACTCAAGTATTATAAAGCTCAGGTATGTTCAGACAGGAATGCAAAACAATATTTCTCAGCAAAAACACGCAGTCGACGTTTTTACGAAAAACAATTAACAAAATATAATTGCGTGATAATGGATGATGAAACATATTGCTTTGCAAACTTCCGGAACATTGCAGGATAACACTTTTATACAGCATGTAGTCGTGGTGATTACAGATCAATGTAAACAGAAAATTAAGTCCAAATTTCGTCAAAAAGTACCTGGTTTGGCAAGAAATTTGTTCTTGTGAGAGAAAATCAAGTACTTTCTTTACAACTGGTACAATAGATGGTGAAATTTATAGAGAATAATGCTTAAAAAGGTTTCTGTTACACACTACAAAACCGTTATTTTGGCCTGACCTAGCCAGTTGTCATTATGCAAGAGCCACAATTGAATGGTATAACAAAAAAAATCGACTTTGTACAAAAATAACACAATCCACTAAATTGTCCAGAACTACGTCCAATAGAAAAATATTGGTCAGTTATAAAATGAACTTCAAAGAAAACTGGAATGACGGTGTCAACTGTAGAAGAGTTCAAATCTAAATAGACTTTGGCAGCCAGAAAAGTGAATGGAAGTCTCGTGCAAGAACTAATGGGACGAATTCGAAAAAAAGTGCAATGGTTTGCTTACCAATCGACTTCTAAATATTTTTTTTTGCATTTTGGTTGTTACTATAGATATATATAATAAAATATAAAAAAAATTCTAAAGCTATCTTGGATATTTTTTTATTTGGAAGACAATGTGGTTCGATTTCGGTTATTTCAAAAAACAATGCTTTGCCAAATTTTTGTTTTTTGTACCATTGGAATGTTCTGACTGGGAATAAAGAAATAGATGCGATTGATTGAGGAGTCGGTTAATCGATAACCCAATTGGAAATAAAACTTTTTACCAAAAAAAAGTCACGATAAAAATCAAAACCTTAAGTAGTCCATAATGGGTTAATAAATGTTATTGAACATCAATTAAAATAAATTTCAGAGCCCTTTCTTTTGTATACTTTTTGACGTGGTCGGATCAAAGTTGAATTTTCATTTTGAACTTTGAAATCCAGCTCAGTTGAAAGGGACGTGGCTGAAATAGTTTCTGAAAAAAAGTTCTCCCCATAAAGCGCACCTTAGTCGATCATAAAGTTAAGTTGTATGTTAGTGTTTGACTTACCCACGATCTATAAGTGCAACGTTACCACGTACAGAACGTTTATTTTCGAGTTTTGTACAACCATCTGACGGTACCGTTGGCACTAAAGCAACACCTGCCAGGTGTTTCGAAAAAGTTGTACCGAAATCCTTGGCTGGTCGTAACCGGTACGTATATTCCAAAGAGTATGGCTCTATTATTTCAAAAAACACATCTGCCGCTATAATATCTTGCGTCGTAACAATATCATTTAGTGGTGGATGGTGTTGGTCGCCTAAAATAAAATGCATTAGTTCCGAAATAGGCTCGTCTTTTGAAATGTTTACCTAAAAATCCAACAACAAACTGACCTAATGTTATTATAAACATTGAAAGCCAAAGGACGTATTTGACATGTGCTTTTTTCATTGCTTTTTAACATCAATATTAACGAATAATTAGATTATGATATCACATATTAAAGATAACTTATAAAATGAAAATGCATTTTTTGTGATAATTTCTATATCAGCTGATTTGTAACCAGAGTACGAAGCCGAGCAGCTAATAGTCGGATATCAGCCGCCATCTGTTTGAGGGTACGTTGGCCGCCGCCGGTATATGCGGCTGATTTCGATTAAAATATGCGGCCGACTAATGCTACGTTTCCACTGGAGGTGTTTTAGACGTTTTTGAAACAAAACATGTTTTAAACATGTCTTCCCATTTTTGCATCAAAACACATGTTTTGCTCAACATATGTAAGTGGAAACACAGTATAAATCAGCTTATGCTACGTTTCCACTTAACGTGTTTTGATGCAAAACATGTTTTCCTACACATTTTTTTTAACAAAACACGTTTAAACGTTTTTTTTTTTTGATTTTTTCTCAGATTTTTTTGTATCTGTTTATTAAGTTTAGAAAGTAAAAACAAATTAATAACTTTTATTATCATATCAGATGTTTTGAAAAATAAAACACAGACTTTTTAAGATCTTGGACGTTTCTTCTTTTCTTTCTCAAAAAATACGAAATTAGGGTTAAAATAGGTGAGTGCGGAAAACAAAATTTGTGTCGCCGGCCTATATTTCCGAGTTATAAGCCTCTTAAGTTTGGATATTTCATTGAAGCATCCCACGAAGCCACTAGAGCTTGTCTGTAGGATGATAAAATAAATTAATAAATTTTTTGACTTGAGAATTCATTGCAAGCTTATTAAATACTTTTTGATTTGTTTTATCCTAATAAAATTATTTTCTATATTGACGATGTTTAAAGGCAGCATGTTAAGTATTCTTGGTAGAGTTACTGATAAGGTGTTCTTTTTGTAGGTGTTTTTGTGTTGTTCGACTTTATATCTTCCTTCCGCTCGGCGCCTAGTATTATGTTGGTGATCAATGCGATGTACAAATCTTTGGTCGTTGCCAAACTCGGAAACCAACGTTAAGTAATATATACCCCTAATATCCAGGACTATGAGGTTTTTGGAAAAAGAGCCATCTTCGTTTATGTTGTTTTCTGTGTTGATGTTGTTCCTTGTAGATATGCGGTAGTTTTTCCAAAGGATTTTGAGTAATCTGTCTTGGGTTGTTTGTAGATTTTGTACATATGTTGCCGATCCCCATGCTGTGATACCGTGTCTTATGTAGGATTCTACAAGGGAAAAATATGCTTGTTTTAAGCTTTTTGTGTAGATACTCCAAGTGGGTCTTCCATTTAAAATTTTGGTCTACATATACGCCTAGATATTTATAGTTGTTGACTAGCTCTATTTCAGTTGTACATGTATCAATATCACTGTTGTTGTTGACCATTGAGTTGTGTAGACAATCGGTGTTATGGAATTTTAAAGATATTTCAGTGTATCCAATGTGAGGCGGCCTAATGTGCATTATTGTAGTCTTGTTTGCGTTTATGACTAGTCCGTTGTCGTGACACCATTTTACCACTACGTTGAGTTCCTGTTGCATGGTACGTATAGCTGTATTAATATTTGTATTGACAACAATAATTGCGGTATCGTCGGCGTAAGCATATGTGGTACTGTGTTTTAGCATGTTTATCACATCGTTGGCGTATAATATGTATAAAATCGGTCCAAGTTTTGACCCTCGTGGTACTCCATGATTTGATTGTTGTTTGTCGCTCATGTTGTTGTTGATTTTTACCTCGAATGCTCTGCATGGAAGGTAGTTTTTAAACCAGTCTAAGCAATGACCTGGAATTTGGTTTGTTTATATTTTTTCCTTTTTGGAATCCAAACTGATTTTGGTTAATTATTTTGAATTTGTTAATAAATTTGTTGAGCCTCGTTACCACAACTTCTTCCAGGACTTTTTCGATTATAGGCAGGATCGATATTGGCTTGTAGTTATTGCATTCTGATTTAATGCCATTTTTGTGAACAGGACGGACAACAGAAGTTTTAAGCAGAAACGGTATTATGCTGTAATCTAGACTGCGGTTCACAAGCTGTGTTAATATTGCTGTTAAGTAGCTTGCATTGTGTTTGATGTCTTTTGGGCGTATTCCGTCTGATCCTGCACCTTTTCTGACGTTAATATTTGAAATTACTTTATATAAAATATGACTCTTAATTGTCGCCAAGATATCCAGCTTGGTTTGAATTCTCTAGAATCCAATAGTTTAGAAACCCCGTGTATATTAAGGTTTAAAACTTGTTTTTTTTATTAAAACTGAACTTATTTTTTTGACTTTATAATTTTTAATATTACTGATTTGCATTACCTTAAGGAATATCTTTTTTAAAATGAATTCGTGTAAAAGTCATCCATAAATAAGTTACGCTGTATTTACATTTACCATCAAAATCCAGTTTATACTAGATTTCAATCATATGGATGTGTACCCAGCAAACAATCCGGTCCGTTTATGTGCCGTTTTCGGTACAGCATAGTCGGATCCGGAGTCCGTTTCCGTACCGTTTTCCGGATCAGTATACGGACCAGAAAACGGATTAAAAGGAACATCGAATACGGATTCGAATACGTTGCAAGTCCGTCAATGACGGACCGTTTACGGACCGTTGGGTCGTGTTAAAAACTGACTCAAATCCGTTTAAAGTCCGTCAAATACGGACCGTTTCCGGACCGTTTTGTCGTGCTGAAAACGGATGATTCCGTTTTTTACGGATATAAAACGGACAATAAACGGATCGTTGAAAATACTTATTTGGTCCGTATTCTAACCATTTTTTTACAAAAAACTCAATGGATTTTATTTTTTTATACATTTATTAATTTATTTGAAAAAATATTAAAATATACTTCATTTAACTTTAATTAAATACGAAATTCGCCACAGCTACTTTTTGTATCCAGCTTAGCAGCATCACGGAACATTTGTGGTCGATAATATTCAAAATCTAAAAGGAAAAAAGAATTTATTATTTTAGTTTCAAGAGATAGTAAGAGTTTTCTTGGAATATATTTTTTTTATTTAAAAAAAAAATTGATACTTACTTTTTCGATGCAGTTTTTTGTTTCCACCAAGAGCATCATTGTTAGTTTGTGGCCCATTATTGAATCAGATATCTACATGTAAAAAATATTAAGTGGGGTTTAAAAACGATGGATTCTATGAACAAATATATTTTTGTTTGCAATCTCATTTGAGCATTTTAAGTTATATAAATACTTACCATCTAACGTATGCAATGCGTATTATGCATGCTATCTGAATTTATTTGGCGCCCCGATCTTTTATATTATTTACTTAATTTTATTTTAATAAAACAAATTGAAAAAAATTGTTACCGATTGTGACTGACTTGAAACGGATGAAAATCGGTGAAGTCCGTATTAAACGGCACGAAAACTGATATCCCCAAACGGACTAAAAACGTGTTTTCGAAAATCCGATTAAACGGTCCGAAAACGTACCGTAAACCCCGGATTCAAGAATCCGTACATGCCGGAGAGTCCGTAAAAATGTTTCTTGGGTATAAAATGATAGGGGAACTAGATTTCGTAATCTACTTAATTAACGTTAAGCCACCTTATTGACATCGCCAATATTTTTTTGCGGCAGCCTCTTACCGTTCATTTTTACCAGACTTTGTATGTGTGTTTTGTTATACTACGTTTCCACAGAATGTGTTTTGGGCATGTTTTCAAATAAAACATGTTTTGTACATGCCCAAGAAACATTTTTACAGACTCTCCGTCACGTACGGAATCATAAATACGTCTTTCACGGCACGTAAACGGTCCGTAAAACACATATCCGTCAAAGGCTATACGTAAACGGAACATTGACGGACCATTTAATCGCATTTTCGAAAACAATACGTTTTGAATCCATTTTGTGTATCCGTTCCCGTTCCGTTGCTTATTGAGTTTGTTTATTTTGTTGTAAAAACACAACGATTTAAATTAAAAAAGGTTTAAGTCATTTAATTCCTTGGTATTAATTAAAATAACGCTTATTTATTTAGTGGTAAATATATTTTATATTTTTTTAAAACTAACGCGATAAAATTTTGTAATTTTTCGTGAAGATTTAATTAATTTATGTGATGCAAACTACACCGAAGTTGTATATGGTGTTTATAGCATTGGACAATATTTTTGGTTTCGAGGGTATGAAAAATCACAACTAAGTATAAATGTGTGTTTTGTTTGTTGTTTTTTTTTTGTGTTATTTTTGTAATATCATTTTTAATAAACCTATTAAATTATAAAAATTATTTCTAAAAATAAATAAAAAATGCATTAAATTTAGCTAAATGTACAAGTCCGTTTTTGTTAAAAACAACGGTACTAAATCGGACCGGATGCGGAATCCTGAAAACGGACTCCGTTTTATACACATCAATGTTAGTGACGGACTTTCAACAGTACGTAAACGGAGTTGGATTCCATTTATGCTGTACCGTAAACGGTACATAAACCGAATGTACCGTTTACACTTTTTTACAACAAAGCACATGTTTTGCTTAAAACACGTAAGTGGATTAGCGTCGCCAAACGAAATTACACTGCAGCCACACGATCAAGATTTTCTTGATAATCCTTTACATAGCATTACTGTTTGTCAAAATATGTAAAAATTGACAGCTGTGACGTAGGCTGCACGCAATTTGAAAGCAATTTAAAAGGAAAGGAAAAACAACTTCAAAAGAATTGTAATAAGCTGTTTTCTTGAACGTAAATTGATACACTCCGCTTGAAAGAGAAATCGGAAGCAAGTTCGTTTCAATTTTAGAAAGTGTGAGTGTATTGGAAAAAAAAGTGTGAGTGCATTAAAACTTGATAGACAAAACTTGATCGTGTAAGAGGCAATTTACACGAAGAAATTAATTGCAGGCAATTTTTGAATTCTCTTTTAAAGTTGCTTCTAAAAATCATGAACATTTACACGAGGAGTTTTTGCATGCAATTTTTTTGACGTTTATTTTGCCAATCTTCTTTAATTGTTCATTCGTTGAAATTTAATTTATTCGTAATTCGTAAGATTCTCATTTTCCTGGTACTTTATAAGTAAAAGTTCCACTAGTTCTTTATTCCACATTATTTATTTTTTATTTTACGAAATATTTTCGATACACAACACGTTAGAAGCCGAATACGAATAAAACAAATTAACAAGAATACGAACGATAGCAAAAAAAAATGTCAAAAAATATCTTGAAAAACGAAAACCGTGCAATTTTTACTACCCCCGCTTGCTTCTCTACCCCGTTTGCCTACAAACAATAATTGAACGCAACATTGCATGCAAAAATTGCCTCATGTAAATTGCCTCTAACCCTCAAGTTATATAAAAACACATAGTAGCACACAATTAGTAGTATAATACAGAGTCGCTTAGAAAAAGTACTCAGACAGACAAAAAGTTAGATTAACTGTTAATCAAAAAGATTCAAAAATGGTTTAATCGCCTTTTTAGGGCCTTATTAAGCAGTTAATCACATTTTTAGGAGATTAATTTGTATATGTGAATTCGGTATTAGTGGCTTGCTGAGCAAAGTTCCACTTTTATTTATTGAAATTCAAGCAGGGACCGTAAATAATGATTATTGCTCGTTTTTTTGAATCAAAAAATCAATCACTTAGAAGAGACATAAAAAAAAATTTATTGCACCATTATTATTATTTTTTGACAATCTTTGCATATCCGTCATGATTTTTAAATTTTTGATTTTTAAAGTTTTCTTCAATGGTAATGATTATTTTTGAGTAATAATAAAAAAAATCAGCCATAATCATTATTTTTGAGCAAAAAAAATAAAACTCAAAAATAATCATTATTTATGATTTTTATTTTTTCGCTCAAAATAAAACTCACTTTCAATGTGTGGGATGGACATATCTCAGGAAGTAGGAGGAGCTTATCGAAGATTTTGATATCAATCTCTTCTTTGGAAGATTCTCTAGTAGATTAATGCATCAATCATATTTGTGGGTGAGGTTTAAGGGGTTAATTTTTAATTTCAAAATAGGGCTTTTTTGCCGTATTTTGTGAAAGTAACAATGTGTGGGATGGATATATCTCAGGAAGGAGGAGGAGCTTATCCAAGATTATGGTATCAATCTCTTCTTTGGAAGATTCTCTAGCAGATTAATGCATCAATCATATTTGTGGGTGGGGTTTAAGGGGTTAATTATTAATTTCAAAATAGGGCTTTTTTGCCGTAAAGTCAAAATCTGGAAGCTCGATTTTCACCGTAGACGTATGGTCTAGTGGACTTTTTTGCTCAGTACAATCCCAAGAATCAGAAACGCGAAGCGCCCATTAAGATTTTTTTCCTTCCATACTAATCGCCCCACCCTAATATGTATATATATTTACACCTACATGAAAGTGAGTTTTATTTTGAGCGAAAAAAATAAAAATCATAAATAATGATTATTTTTGAGTTTTATTTTTTTTGCTCAAAAATGATGATTATTGCGGATTTTTTTTTATTATTACTCAAAAATAATCATTACCATTGAAGAAAATCCTTAAAACTCATAACATAATCATTATTGTGTAATTTTTATTATAAAACTCATAATGATTACGGTCCCTGAATTCAAGCAAATAATAGATTGTATTAGCTTTTTAATTTTAAGGTAATAAAATTACAATTTATTTATTAAATGTTAAATTAGTTATAATTAATACCTTTACTAATAGATTGTTGAACCATTCATCACATTTAGCACCAAGCGCAAAAACTTAAGAGTTCGAAAAATATGACACTACCAATAAGAAAAGTTAGAAGTTGCATTTTTATTTAACAATTTAAATATACTTACTTATATTTTATAACTTTTCAAGCTACTTCTGAAAAACGCACAAATGACAGTTCGATTTATATTAATATATTTTTAATAAATGTAGTTTCACTAAAAATTAAATTCCATTTATTGTTCACCATTTCGACAGTGTGTTGTATATTATATTTTTTTTCATCAAAAAAAACATTTCAAAGTTTTTATACTCATTAACAAGAATATGTTATGTTCGTCCATATTTATTTTATTATATTTTACCAAGCAATGCTTCATTAAAATATGTACACAAAATTTTAGAGGTATGCAATATAAGTTTGTCATTTTGTAAAGATTTAGCATAATAGGAACAGTATAAACACATAGATAAAAATGTGAAGTAATATTTTATAATGTATGAAATGACTTGTTATGTGGAATAATAGTAGCTTAGGAAAATTTTTCAAATGCAAATATAAAATTAACACAATGGGATACATACTTTATATAAAACTTAATAAAATTCACAGAATTTTAATGAAAAAAATAAGTATGCTTTCATCATCCAAAGTACGGCTTCGCTAAGGAAAGCAAAGAAGAATGAATACCGTAACCACTAAAAAATCATAACAGCTAAAATAACGTTTCTAATTGAATACCGTAAACGAATCAAATACAGTAACCTTTATTTTTTAAAAACCATAACCCTAACCGTAACCTTTATTTTTATAACGATTAAACCAATTCATTTCGGGTTTTTAGCGGTTAACTTCGGTTTTACAGCGTTATTATTTTTGATTGCATATATATTTATTTTCGGAGAAAATATTAGGATTTTAACGACGGAATTATATCACATCATTTTAATAGCATAAAAGTTGGTAACTAAAGAGAATGACATATTTCAGCTACTGAGAATAAAATAAAATGCGGTTGCAACTAGGAAACGACATGAAGAAGTTAAAATTCAATTCTTATTTCAAAAGCATTCACAGATTTGCAACAAAATCGCCAAATTAACTTTGTACTGTGTGTATTCTAGTGTTTTCAATTCGGTTAATCGATTAACCGATTCCTCGATAAATAGCCTCTATTTCAGTTAATGTCGAAACGGTTAATTTAAAACTCAAATAATTATTCGACCCGAAAAATCGTTTAAAATAGATCGATTAACCGGTTAAAAGTTTAATATAGAGTTTTTCCTTGTATAAGACAAAATCAATGAGAATTTGTCTGCCAATTGTCGTTTTCTATTGCGGACAACAGCAGATTTGGGTGATGTCAATGAAACAATTGTATTGTCTATTATGAAAATGGTCAAACTTTTTGAAAAGCTACAAATTAAATCTAATATGACAATATCATATTAGATTTTGGACTTAAAGTAAAACAATATTCTAACTAAATATATAAAAATATAGAAAAACAATTTTTGTATTTTTAATTCAAAAATTAAAACATTTTCAAAATATTATTGCTTCAAATCAATTTTTTAAAATTTACATTTATTATTTGAGTTATGATACACTTTAGAAACAAAAGTCAAACTCGCACCTTTAAAAAAGAGAAAGAAAATCACAAAAATCTAGGGTTACGATTCCATAGTTCTGTTGGGCTTGACAATTCTTGGTTGGTTTTTTTTCAATTTACTTTTTAAATATGTCCGCATCATTTTTTTATATGCCAAATCAAATTAATTTAAAAATATTTTTGAAATAAAAAATTCTAAATAACTTTTTTCGTATTATCTTAGAATATTGTCATTTTGTTTACATTTATGCACCAATTGGTTTTGTTTAGATTTCTAAGACCACGCGCTTTTGTTTATGTTTCTAAGCCAAAATTAAAAAAAATTAAAAAATTCGTCAAAACGTTTGATATAATTTTTATTAAAAACAAAAATTATGTTTAAATTTATTTTCATCGGGATAAACATTAATTGCATTTATAGTAATTAAATGTGCTAAAGTCCCAAAACTTATTTAACAAATTGTGAAAAGCAATCTGATGTAGGCGTGTCCCTATCCGGATTTCATTCCTGCCAAGGAAATCTTCAGGGGACTTTGTTATTAGAATTTCTAGAGAAATTTGTTATATTAAATCACAAACTCAATGAGAATTTCTTGTCCTCGTCTAGGAGCGAGATTCAAAATTTAAAATATCAAAGAAAAACCAAAACAACAACAAAAAATTGTCACAATTGGCTTTGTCATCTTCCAAATACTACTCTGTTTTTTTTGACAGACCTAGCAATGTAGTGACGTTTATTCAAGTAAATCAACAATAGAAAATCATATGTTTTCTATTAGTGTCAGTTACATTTAAATTTGCACAAGCACCTGCATATTTGTTATTTAAATTTATTTCATCGGGATAAACATTAATTGCATTTATAGTAATTAAATGTGCTAAAGTCCCAAAACTTATTTAACAAATTGTGAAAAGCAATCTGATGTAGGCGTGTCCCTATCCGGATTTCATTCCTGCCAAGGAAATCTTCAGGGGACTTTGTTATTAGAATTTCTAGAGAAATTTGTTATATTAAATCACAAACTCAATGAGAATTTCTTGTCCTCGTCTAGGAGCGAGATTCAAAATTTAAAATATCAAAGAAAAACCAAAACAACAACAAAAAATTGTCACAATTGGCTTTGTCATCTTCCAAATACTACTCTGTTTTTTTGACAGACCTAGCAATGTAGTGACGTTTATTCAAGTAAATCAACAATAGAAAATCATATGTTTTCTATTAGTGTCAGTTACATTTAAATTTGCACAAGCACCTGCATATTTGTTATTTAAATTTATTTTCATCGGGATAAACATTAATTGCATTTATAGTAATTAAATGTGCTAAAGTCCCAAAACTTATTTAACAAATTGTGAAAAGCAATCTGATGTAGGCGTGTCCCTATCCGGATTTCATTCCTGCCAAGGAAATCTTCAGGGGACTTTGTTATTAGAATTTCTAGAGAAATTTGTTATATTAAATCACAAACTCAATGAGAATTTCTTGTCCTCGTCTAGGAGCGAGATTCAAAATTTAAAATATCAAAGAAAAACCAAAACAACAACAAAAAATTGTCACAATTGGCTTTGTCATCTTCCAAATACTACTCTGTTTTTTTGACAGACCTAGCAATGTAGTGACGTTTATTCAAGTAAATCAACAATAGAAAATCATATGTTTTCTATTAGTGTCAGTTACATTTAAATTTGCACAAGCACCTGCATATTTGTTATTTAAATTTATTTTCATCGGGATAAACATTAATTGCATTTATAGTAATTAAATGTGCTAAAGTCCCAAAACTTATTTAACAAATTGTGAAAAGCAATCTGATGTAGGCGTGTCCCTATCCGGATTTCATTCCTGCCAAGGAAATCTTCAGGGGACTTTGTTATTAGAATTTCTAGAGAAATTTGTTATATTAAATCACAAACTCAATGAGAATTTCTTGTCCTCGTCTAGGAGCGAGATTCAAAATTTAAAATATCAAAGAAAAACCAAAACAACAAAAAAAAAAATTGTCACAATTGGCTTTGTCATCTTCCAAATACTACTCTGTTTTTTTGACAGACCTAGCAATGTAGTGACGTTTATTTCCTTGGCAGGAATGAAATCCGGATAGGGACACGCCTACATCAGATTGCTTTTCACAATTTGTTAAATAAGTTTTGGGACTTTAGCACATTTAATTACTATAAAAAAAAAAAAAAAAAAAAAAAAAAAAAAAAAAAATTATGTTTTTTCGACCTTTAATTGTGCTATGAAAATGAAAATTATTCAAGTTTGAGGCCATACTCTATATTTCTTTATTAGGATATTGTCCTAACAAATAATCTATAAAGTTTTTTTGTTTTCAAATTTATTATTTGACCCTTTCAGGAATGTGTAATAGATCTATTCGGGAATTTTCTAGGTTCCCATTATCAGAACACGATTTGAAAGAGGTAACAATCCCATGCAAAACATCAAGCATTGATATAAACTAGTTTTCTCACTACATGAGTACATTGATCAAAAAATAAATTGAAAACTTGTTTTTTTGTGTGTAAGGGTCTACCTTTGGTAGATATTCAATATATGTTTTTTGTTTTTTTTCCTTCTGGTTCTGGTGATGGAAACCTAGAAAAGTCCCGAAATAGATCAATCAACACATTTCTGAAAGGGTCAATAAATAAATTTTAAAACAAAAAACTCTATAGATTATTTGTTAGGACAATATCCTTATAAAGAAATATAGAGTATGGCCTCAACTTGAATAATTTTCATTTTCATTAACAATTTTTTTCATTTTTGGATTGTTTTGAATTTTTGATATTGTTTTACTATTACGATGTGCGCACATTTAAAATAAAATAAATGCACACATGTAAGTGCAAAATTTTAAAAAATAATCGCACACGTGCAAACTGACATGAGCTGTCAAAATACACACACACATACATAAAAGATTGTAAAAAAAATACAAAAATACAAAAAGAAAAAGTGTATTAAAAAGTGTTTAACTGTTATAAATTAATTTAAAGTTATTTTTTAATCGCATAGTTGAAAATTTAATGAATAAACGGACGTTTTTTTGTGTGTGTCAACGACAGACAGAAAATTATGAGAAGACATGATATAAATATGAATGCGTGTTCTCCACCTTAAACATTAATATGAACATAGATAATTTAATTCGTTATTCTGGTGGCGTTCTCGCACATAGAACACGTATTAATATTTATATCATGTCTTCTCATAATTTTCTGTCTCCCGTTGAGTAAAGACGTCCGTTTATTCATTAAATTTTCAACTATGCGATTAAAAAATAACTTTAAATTGATTTATAACAGTTAACAAATTTTTAATACACTTTTTTTCTTATATTTTTTTAATTTTAGGCGTTTAACTTTTATTTTTTACAATCTTTTATGTATGTGCATGTGTATTTTGGCATCTCGTATCATAATATTGTTGTTTAGTGATTTATGATAACAACTCTATTTAGATATCAGATATAATACTAACATTAACAGTAATATGTGGTCCACACGTAATATAATTCTCTTTGCGATTGAATTTGAAGTTTGCTGACAGAAAAATATTAAACTTAATATCTAGTGTGGACACTATGTTAATATCAGATATAATACTAACAGTAACAGTAATGTGTGGTCCACACGTAATATAATTCTCTGTACGTACTACGAAAACTACAATTCACCAAACTCTAACCAATTTAGATTTGAATCCAATCAATGAATATGTAAACTTTCTTAAATTCCTTGGCAAAGCATTCCACAACAGTTTGAAATTTTTCTAAAAAATATTCAAACGTCTAATGGGTGGACTAATTTGGAGATTTCGCTCCGATCGAGAAAAAATAAAATTTATCAACAATGTATGACGGGTAACCATTAACGATGGACTTATAAAAAAATAATAGCAGTCTATTACTGAAAAAATTTCAAACGTTCCAAGAAAACTAAATGTATGTGTGTTGAGAGTATGTGCAGCTAAAAAAATACGTGTCTCCTTTTTTTGCTCCTGTGCCAAAGTTCATTAAAATCTACGAGTTTGGGTCGGGACAACTCCCTTCGAAGTTAGTTTTGATTTAATTTGAGAAGAAAATATAACCTTCAAATCTAAAATACCTTTAGTTCTACAAAGTTTTTGCTTCTCCTGTAAGAAAATAAAAAGTGTTGTTAGGGCCGTTTTGTCTTCGCTTGTCTGTTGAAATGCGAAATACTCCACCAATACACAAGAGTGGTTGCTAGTTTCAAGTAAAATTATTTGTTGATATTATAAGCAGCTTGGTATTGAAAATAAGCTAAGCCGTTTGATAAGTTTAAATTTTATGGGTGATAATATAAAGTCACATCGAACTTTTTTCATTTAAATTCATTTGTTTACTACATCTTTTTTTTAAATCATAGTTCACATTATGTCATTGTTTAATATATTGAATGACAAAAGCAAAATAGTTTATTAGCAAAATATTTTTCCGCTAAAAATTTTCTTTGAAATTTGTGTTCTTTGAAATAAAAAAAAAACTTTCATCTCATTTTTTCTCTCTAGACATTGTTCCAATCGCCATTTAGACAATGAATTTCCTTCTGAGTGCCTAAGGCGACCTTCCCAGCTAAGGAGACCTTAGTAGTAAATTAATTCTTTTAAATTCCGGTTCCTGATCTAGCTCTTCTTCTTTCTGGCGTTTTTCTTGTTATTCATTTTCTATACACATTATTATTTGTATTATTATCGTGTAGATTATTGTTGTAATTGTTGGTTTTGTTGCCGGTGTTGTTGTTCTTATTATTGTTGTTGTATCTATTTGTGCTCGTAGTTTTTCCTAATATTTTGCAACATATTTATTATAAGGGCGACGAATTTCACGTAGAAAAGCAAAAAGGCGCTTAACAAATCAAGCTAAAAATATGAGCTACATGTTTTTAGCGTGCATTCTTGCAAAAATCAACGCTTAAAAACTTACAAAATATAGAAAAATAAAATGAATTTAGTATCTAGTTTTTCAATAGCAACAGAATCTAACGCTTTTCTGTTGTTCAGCAAGAGTTTAAAGTTATAATGATTTTGTTTACATCAGAATATAAAAATTTAAGCAAATTTTATTTGTTTTTTCAAATTAATAAAAATAAAGCTTAAACAAATAGAAAATATGCAATAAAAAGCACAAAATATGCAACAAAAAAATCTAAATATTCAAAAATATACACTTTTGTCAAATTGTGCAAATAAGCAACGACAAATTGATGCCATGTTATTCTAAATTTGATGATTTGGATAAATATTCTTTATTCTTTTCCACTTGTTTTGGAAAAACACGCATTTTGCTATCTAGTCTGAATGCAGTATAAGACAGTATAAGTTAATTATGCTATAAACACATAGACGACTGCAGCTACACGACTACAGCCTGTCAAGAATAAAATACACACGTTTATATAAAAACGATTATTTTGGCACCAACACAGCTACACGGCTACCCGACTACGTGTATATAAAACAAATCTATCATTTGAATACAATTTGAAAAATAATTTTGAGAAATACAGTAGAAATAGCTTGCTAATTATTAAATTGTCTAATATTCATTAACTATATTTCTCGAGTCTCTTTCAAATAGAAAACATATGTTTGATATTTAACGTTGAAATTTAATTATTTTCGATTTGCTGTTTTATTTTTTTTTTTCGTTGAAAGTATATTTGATAATCAGCTTTGAAAACGATTTGAGAACTAACATTTAAGTCCGTATTTCTCTAATAACAATAAACAAATGAAAAATGTCATTAAAATTAAATGAAAACAATTATATAAACCCGCTAAATAAAGCATTTGTGGCCAGCAATCAAACTTCAAGCTCTAAACTTGTATAACGCATCAATGTACATAAGTATAGAAAACAAGTCCCATTATGTATTTAAAATACTAACAAATGTTAATTGTAATTATAGTAACATTTTGGCATTGCATGGATCCAGAAAAAGCTAAGAAAAAGGGCATTTCAAGTTAATTGTGAAAAAAATCTATTTAAATTACTCTGTAATACGGAGAAAAGTTTGGCTTGGCTCACTTATAATATAGACTCAGAAATGCTTTAATAACTTTTTAAGAAACGGGGCACATAATAGTATGATACAGTCGAACTTCCACAACTCGAACTTCTCTAACTCGAATTTTCTCTGGCTCGAACTAATTAGGTTGGCAGTAGCGTTAAGAGAATAAATAACATACAATTCTTCTTCCGTAACTCGAACTTCCACAACTCGAAGTTCTCCATAACTCGAACGAAATACATACATACGAATTCTAAAACTCGAATTTTTTTGCTTGGTTTAATGGTTTATTGATTTTGCTTTTTTGTTTTCGTTTGCTTTCTTTTGCTTGTTTAGCTGCAAGATATATTTATATAGGTATTCTTAGTAGCTTAGTAGCTTAGTAGTTTATCTTCCTCTTACCTGGGGGCCGAATTACGGCATTCGTGATCGAGTGAGCTTTCGTAACGTTTAAAATTTCGTCACGTATCGAATGAATAGATTACGGCAATCGAAAGCTCACGTATCGAAATTTATAAAAAAAAGTAAGATTGTTTCTGTTGGAATAGAATTAAAACATATGTGTTAAGAAGAAAAAGAAGCTAAAAAAAAAATAAAAATTTGGCGGTAATAAGAATTATTCTACTTTTTATAATAAATACAATAATTTAATAACATAAATGAGTTATTTTTTAGGGGCTTTTTTCTTAGAGGCTTTATTAAATGAAATTTTTTTTAGCGTTAAACTTTTGGTCTGAAAACACCTTAAAATTTAAAATTTTTTTATCGAAATCAAAGGTCTTTAAAATTTCATTCTTACCTTTCGCCATGATTTTGAGTCTTTAAGTGGCGGTCCATAAGTATTTAACGTTACTGTAAGCTGTTCCCACCGTCTTTTTGACATAGCTTTCCCTTGGCTACAATTAGGAATTATATTTTTGGCCAAATTAGAATGTTGGACCATAAATTCAGCCATATAATCCTTTTGCTTTTTATTTATTTTATTAATATTGCTCCTAAATAAAACATAATTTTAGCTCACTTTTAATTAAAAAGTCAAAAACTTACATTTTTTTTTTTTGCACAGAGAGAGTAAGAAGAAAATGTTTTTTCGTTCGCAGTTTACCTAACGAGTAACTTTTCGATAGCAAGCACTCGATAGCGTACTCGTTAGCGAAAGCTATCATCTCAAATTTCGATAGCTCTTACTCGATATCGAAAGCTGTAATCTCAAAAACGAAAATGACGAGCAATTTTACTCGTTCACGAATGCCGTAATTCGGCCCCTGATTTTGACATTTCTTACATGGTTTTGACATCTTACTGTACTGTACCCAACAACAAATGCCTGTTGTTTTTGTATTGTTTGTAGTTGTTTGTTGTAGTTGTTGTTCTAGTAAGATTACCTATATAAATATATCTTGGTTTAGCTGGTTTGTATATTTTGTTTGCTTTTTTCGGGGAAATCCCTTTTTGTACATCATGTGCTTCTTTTTTAATTCAAAAATATCGACAAAGCAGTCCTCGATTGGTTTACAGTAGCTAGAAGTCAAAACATGCCTATATCTGGAGGAATAATAAAGTAAAAGGCAATGGAGTTCGCAAAGCGTTTTGGTGATCATAATTTTACGGCGAGCACAGGTTGGCTTGATAAATATAAGCAAAGGCATTGAGCAAAACGTTTAATTGATGAAAAGTTCAATTAATTTTTTAATTTTAGACATGAGTGGGCTAATTAATTTTTTTGAGTAATATTGATGAAAATAAAAACGTAATTGAAGCTGACCACGTAGCATGGTTAAAAGCAAACAAAATAACTTGTAATGCTACTCTTCTGGATTATATTGAAGTAGATAATTAGCTTTGCCCAAATGACTTTCCGACAGATGATGATATTGTTGAGCGTTACTATCCTGTATCAGAGGATCCAGTCTTGAGCGGATCGTAGAGTGATGGCGAGGGTTCGGTGGAAGAAAACTATTTATCAGCCTTCCAGAAATTATATAGAAAATTCTTTCCGAACATTGAATTTATATTTAAATACGAATGACACTACAACTGATGATCACTATAAGGCTTTAAACAAGTTAGAGTAATTTTTTACTGAAAATAACAAAAAATAAATAAATTTTCAGTCACTACTTCAAAATATTTTACTTCATTGTAACTTGGTATGTAGTTTTCAGTTAATGCCTGTTTTAAATAAAAAATTCAAACTATAAACACATGCTTGCAATTGATTATTTTTTTCAAATTTTTTCTGTAACTCGAAGTCTCCGCAAGTCGAAGTTTTTTGGGATAATGATGATTCGAGTTATGGAAGTTCGACTGTATATCAAATTCAAAGCCATTTATTCAGCTTTAAGAAAAAATATACAAAAACTTAAATAACTTAATAAATATAAAAACTATATAAACTAACAATAAAAGAGCGATGACATACAACTTCTGCTTTTGAGATAGAAAAAGTCTGTAGTGAGTGTAACATTTGTTATTAGTCTTCCATTTTTGAAAACCACAAAATGACGTTGACAGAATCTTAAGAAACACTAAAATTTGTGATGCGAATGTCAAACCATATATAGGTGTTTTGAGCAGTATGGATTTGAAGTAGCCATACTTCAAATTCAAGGTAAAAAAATCATTAAATTTTTCTACTAAAATTTAGAGTAACTGCTTTTTTTGAAAAAGTGCCATTACCATTTGCATGCAAAAATAGCAACTTTTTTCGATTTCATATTTTGTTTACTCCTTACATTTTCTGCAATTCTTAACGAATGTCTTCAGAACTTGAGCAAGTAATTTCTGAAATATTTCTAAATACATATGTATATATAAATATACATGTCTTTTTATTTTCTCCAGATTTTAAGTGGGCAATTCTTTATTGTACAATAATAAACTGTATTATTGATCTAATTAAATCGCATCACATGCACATCGTTCTGATGTTTAGCTATTACGAATAGGGATTGCGGGAAACGGTCCAGGAATCCCGAGATTTTTAAGAATATAATTTCAAACCAAAAAATTAAATATTTTACATTTTGAATGCAGCAATTAACAATTAAAAAAAATGTAATTTTAATTTTTGTTATCTTCGCAATTTTTTTTTTACTTCGACCTTAAATTAGACATTTAAAGTCACTTTAGATTGATCCTAAAAAATGTTGACCATATAAAAATTTTTCCAAAACACTCCAAAACTCTTCTCTTTTCTTGGTTTTATATTTTTTATTATTTTAAGCTCACAATTCTTTATATAGAATTTTTAAATCAAACTCTAAGATTTAAAGTAAATGTTATAAAAAAAAAACAATTTCTCCCTGACTTAAGAAAAACGAAACACTCTGAGAAAAACCTTACTACAAAAATTAGAAAATAGTTTTCAAAAACTACTCGTGTTTGGTTGTTATATAAATAAAGTATTAGATTTATAATGGAGAGTTACTTTTAAAAATATACTGGCCCTGCTTCTTTTTCTCCTCTAAAACATACACAATTTTAATTGTGATGTGAGGGATTCTAATATTTTGTTTTCATAATAAACACCGCTTTCCAAGAATTGTTTCATATTTAAAAATTTTAACTTTCTGAAAATGCCAGTATGCATTGTAATGTGTTATAGCTTTAAGGGTGAAAGCCGGATCGCCATGTAATAAATTATAAGGCGGTTTTGTTGGTTTTTTTAAGAACTCCAAATTGAAGTCTGATTTATTTAGCAATTTACATGTTCTTATATACTATTCTTATAAGTCTAACTTATTGTCTAGTATTGAGTGATTTTATGAATCACTCAATTTATTTTTATTCATTCTTATACTTTGTTCTCTTATCGTCAACATACGGTCATCAGATATCTGAGTGTAAAATGCAGTCATAGTGCTACTTGATGCCACATGGTGGTATGTATGTCATACACTCTACAGTATTTGAGACGGTATGTTGGGAAATCATATAAGTGGTTGGTATGCAGTGTACGCTTAAGGAGTACACTACAGCATTAATGTTTCTCTTTTTAGGTAAACAATGTGTATATTTAATCTACTTCGATGTAAAATGGATTTAAAAGGTAATTTTTTTTTTAAATTGTTGGCTTTAACATTTTTGACACTAACTAATCTTTATGTCATTTAAGGGATCAACTTCAAACTATCCAGATAAAAAATAGATATAAAATAAGACTTGTATCATATTTTGTAAACTCTTTGTTAATAACACTGTTATTTTTTAAAGTGTAAAATAGAATAAAAAATAAAAACAAAATGCAAATTAATTAGTAAAAAAATTAGTTTATAATTAGATTGGAGGATAATTTGATAAATACCATAATTCTCAAATAATAATCAACCATATTTTTCTACTATATTACTAATATATTAAATTGCACAGTGTTTTGGTTAGAAAATCATTTGAAAAACCTTTGAACTTTGTTTAAATTATTTATTTTTTACCTGTAATTGTTGACTCGGAAACCTTTTTATCGAGAACACTATTTTCGAACCGAGGATAAAAATTCTCAAAGGAAATGTTTGAGAATTAAACTAGTTTTCAAATCGATATTGACTCTGTTTCAATGTAAATGTTTGTTGGGTTTATAACCTCTAAAATATATACAGTTGATATGTATATATAAACTTCAACTGATCATTTTTAAAATAATGTTGATAAATATAAAATTCAATTAATATTTTAAACCCCTTTCAACTGACTATCGTTATCCCTCAAATACCTTTACCTAAATAATTGAAATACCGCTATCTGTAAAATACCGTTACCAATACAACTAAAATTTCAATATCCCTAAAATACAGTTACCCGAAACAACTAAAATACCGTTACCGAAATAATTGAGATAGCGTTATTCTTAAAATACCGTTCGGAAGTAATTTGAAAAGATCTTGAAAAAAATCGGTGTAAAAAATATATGTTCTCAAATTTCATCATAAACTAGCCAGTCATTGGCATTCAGGCATAATGGGGCTAAAAATTAAAAGCGCATTGACATTACTGAATGACTTAAATAACGTTACCCTTAAAAGACCGTTACCGAATACCCGCTATCCTTAAAATAACGTTACCGAAATAACTAAAATTCCTATACCGAAATAAGTAAAATACCGTTAACGTCAGAAACCGTTAATGAAATAACCGAGATATCGTTAGCCCTAAAATAGCGTCACCGAAATAAAAGAAAATAACGTTACTCTTACCGATACCCGTATCGAATCAGTTACCATCCATGATATTTTCTGAAATACAATTAAAGGGCTTATTGTAAAAACTTATTAAGCCACATTTTATTTTTAGTTTGTTTTTTGCCTTTTAATGTTAAAAAGATGCACAAAATATGTCTTTTGCTGGACGTTTATACTCTAGGTACTTGCAATAAGTGTTTAAACAAAACTTCTATTAAATATTAATTAATGGATGTCTAAAAAACAGCGACACAATAAGCCCTTTAATTGATAAATCTGAAAAACAATCGATAATTTCTGAAAACTGAGGAAAATTGTAAAGTAGTAGTCTTTAGCGCATTTGTAATATTCCACTACAATTCTTTTCAAATTTCTTGGTATTTTCTATAAAAAGAAGTTTAAATTGTTTCAATGAAAACCAAATCGTATAATCGGAGAATTGAGAAAGTGCCAGAAAATTTGACAAAATTGGAAGAGTATGTAATAAAACTAGATCTTAAAAGTGCATATAAGATGGGATTAAAAGTTTTTCATACAAACAGCGCGTTCAAAAGATAAGTAATCACGCGACATATTCGTACAAAAAAATTTGTCTTTTTGTGGCACACAACGAAAAAGGCTTGCCACCCCTGCCCTAACCAAATATGGTTGAGAGAATTGATATTTTCAAAAAATGCAAAAAGT